>KZ506010.1:212037-245470 GCA_002844005.1 Limosa lapponica baueri
TGGTGTACAGCAACCTCTCCCACACCTCCACTCATTTTTATTGCATTGAAGAAAGAAGGAAAGAAAAAATGGATATGGGAAATAAATATTTTTCCATAATTCATAACCATTCATTTTCTGAAAGCCAGAGTATGTCACATGTGTGTGAAGAGCTGATCGGGTTGATGAATGTTATCAAGCCACGGCTACAGCTCAGCGCTGCAGAGCGGAATGAATGGGAGCCAATTATAATTTAGGATTGTGTTGTTTGTTGTGCAGGCTAAACAGCACGGCTGATTAGGGAGAGGTCAAAATTCACAAGTCTACCTGGTTGTCCAAGGGAGGCAATAATTTGGGGAAAAAAAGTGATCCGGTTATAATCTACTTGGATTTCCAAAAGTTTTCAGTAGGGTTCTTTCCTGAAGAAACCTATCAAAACCTGCCGTGCAATGAAAGGGAAACTCCTGTCGTGAATTAATAGCAGGTTAAAAGCTAGGAAGCAACGGGGAGTAAATGGTCAAGGTTTACAATGGAGGGAAGTCACCAATGGAGTCTGGTAGGCATCAGTCCAAGCGTCTGGGTGGTTCAACATATGGAAAAGGGGGTTAATAGTGAAGTAATAAAGCCTGCTGACAGTGCTGGAGTCAACTGAGAAGAGTTGTATGAGGATCTGACAGTACTGAGTGTGACCAAATAATAAGATAGCAGAGGAAATTCAATGAGAGTAAATGTTAATATTTTAAAAGGAGAAGAATTGCAGTCATAGTGGACTTGTGATCACTTAGGAAAAATATGCCAGTGTTCAATAGATGCTTTTATAAAGATAGCAGCTGAGTGCCCATCAGCTGTCAAAAACAAACGGTGGGGATTTTTGGGAAGGGGACAGAGAAAAATGCCATATTCTCCATGTTTCACTCTACGTAGGACTGCAGCCAAGTGATGCAATCTTTGTTCTGACCTGTGGGATTTTCCTGTCTGCAGTGTTAGAGCACATAAAACAGCACAATATTTTCTGTACATAGATGCATTTTTTTTCTGACATGATCTAGAACCCCTGTAATACTGAAGGACAAATGAAGATAGACTGAATTTTGTTTCTTTATATTTTTCCAATATTAAAGCCTATCAATATTGTAACACTTTGATGGAAGGATCTAGCTGTTAATCTTAACTGGTAATTCAGAAAAAAAAAAAAAAGAATGAATCTGAAAAATAAAACAACTAAAGCCGTATCTGTAGGAAGTCTCATGCTGGGAAGAATTACAAATCTGAGTAGCTTTATGCTGAACAGAAGCCCTCCTTAATAAATAAGGATAGTTCAGCTGGGAAAAGTTACATGTGCTTTGCTGTAGCGTGCCTGTCTTCCATTATATTTTATTCCAGGATGTGTTAGTCTCAAAGGACTTTTTGAATGGGTGGATTCAGATATATGTGCATACAACTGTTATATCTATCAAATCCTGTACTTATTCCTGAGGAATTTTACCCAGCAAAACTTGTGCCTGTAGGTATTAAGCACCAGTATCGTGTCCATAAATAGGTAAAATTAACCAGTTTTCCATAGGTATTTTGCAGGTACAATAACTGTTAATATTTTGTATATATTTCAGTTGTTCTCTTAGTTAGAAACTTGCACATTGTGTGGTACATGTACTGCACTTAATGATTTCCACTTTTCCCTCCCCATCCATCTGAAGATTTCAGATATTTAGTAGAAGAAAATCTAATCATGCGTTCATGAAGTCATTGGTCTTTGGATCATTTCACTTATTGCTTTATATGATGTTAAAAGTTCCAAATTCCTATTAAAAAAAAACTTGGCAAATTCTTTGTCACCTACAAAAGGCTCAAGATCATACTAACAAGTCTGCTCTTCAGAATTATATAGTTGTATTCAAATAGCTTAAAAGATTATTATTGCTTCCCCGATACAAAAAGAAGATAGGTTGTGCTAATGTTATTCTAATGTTCATTTAATATATATATCTCTCGAAGTAATAGCTAAGTTTACAATTTACATATATACTCCAATTTAAATAGAAAAAGATTGAAGTTGAAGAAAAGCAGAATAAACTTTGATTGATAATCAGCATGGTTTTTCATGGAAAAAGTAATGCAAAGATTGCCACTGTATAAATAGATTGTGCATAATGAAAGAAAATGTTATTTCTGCATTACTTAATTTCTCATTTTTCTCCCTGACATTTTGAATCAAGCATTAGTCTGTAGAACGGATTCAAAATATCAGAGGTAAAACAAAAAGCCAAACTTTGTCTTCAGAATGTAGTTTCATTAACTTCATTGGGCATTACTCAGAGCAGATCCATTTTTAGCTTATTGCACTTGCATACTGACCTTTTTTGCGCTGTGAACGAAAATTGGTGCTGTGATGTGTTGATTAATCCCGTAAAATAACATTTAAGATTTCATTTAAATATATTCTTTGGTGAACAATAATGACATTTAATCCATTACAATAATAAAAATATCCCTTACAATAATAAAAATAATACTAGATATCTTCCAGGTAGCTGAAAGAGATAGTTTTGCAGAGCTAAGTCTTATTTTCAGAAATGCCGACTGACGTTCTCCTTCTGTCTTCGGTAGCTGTCACTGAAGTGCAGAACTGTTGAAAGTTTAACGATCTCATGCAGGACAGATCTAGACATTAGGTCTGAAATAGGGGAACGCACATATATTTGCATGTGTGCACATACTGACAACATTAATTTGGAAAAATGTCAGCTAAAAACCTGAGATAGAGTAGCTGCTCCAGGTGAGCTACATAAATGGACACTTTTATTCCTCCTCCAATGTGATCTCTACATATTTTAATTTAAACTGAAAGCAGACCTACTCCAGAGGAAATCATCTGGAATAGTTAATGTGCAGATTGCCCTAAGTAATGACTGAAAAATGTATTCGTAACTGCCTTGTCCTGCTGAGATCCCAGGTGGAGTACCCGCTCCAGTTTTGTACTGTAGGAAAGATAATGAGCAACAGGGAACAGTCTAGGCAAGAGTATCAAGAAATAACAAAGGCTTTGGAAGCTTGAGTTCTACGTAACGGCTTAGCGAAGCACAGCTGCTTAGTTTAGCAAAAAGATGATTGGGAAGACCATGGTATACATGAAATGCAGAAAAGTTAGCTGCAAAGAAGAGGGAAAGCCAGCATTGCTTGTGGATATAGCAGGACACTGGGAGTTGAATCTACAGTAAGAGGACTCTGTATTGGGAGAACCACTCTAATTAAAGGAAGAGATGAGCAATAGCAGAGGTTGCTTAGGGTAGGTGCGGCGTTTGAAGCTAGCGTAGATGGGCCTGGATTTACGAGAGGCATACACCAACTAGAGATCTCCCTTGGTCCCATGTGGTGAGGTGTACGCTTTGTCTCATGCAGGACATGCTGTAGTAGTCCCGACAGGTAACCTGCAGTATACCAGAATTTATATAAAACCCTGTAAGATGAAAACCCTTTCAAACTGTCCTGTCCCTTGCTACTTTACCCTGCACTTACTGCAAACCCTGCTCATGAGCTACAGCAGCACCCGCCCTGGTGGTGTGTCCATGTGGACAGAGTAAATCCACTGCTGGACTGGAACTGATCCCTGTGTTGGGAAAATGAACTTCAGAGTTGTTAAAATGGTACAAGCCCATTGAAAGCTGCAATTAAGTTCTTAATACAAGGCTTAAGGATGTTTCATTGCTATATACAATTTGGGAAAACACACGCAGACTGCAGTATTTCAGAGAGGTTGTTCGGTGTTTAACTTTCTGCTATGTTTCTTGGAAAGAGGAAGCAAGCTTTCCGTCCTTCACACTCCAGGGCTCGTTCTGAATGCCGTTGCTGTACAGCCTACTGTGGCACCTTCTTTAATTAGCACTTGCTGCTTTTCTTCTTCTGAAGGGAATTGTGAGAGTGGCAGACTTCATGTCTTTATTACCAGCGAGATGGGAAAGGCTCCTGTAACTTTTATAACTGATCAGCTGAGACAGTCTGGTTGCCCGTGGTTCCTAATGAGCAGCACATGACACAGTGCAGAGTATTGGCAAGATTAACGAACCCAGATTTCCTTACCAGCAGATTGACTTGTAATAGCAATATAGAGAAGGAGTGAGAGTGTGAGCACATACTCAAGAATGTAGCATTATACTGAGATGAAAATCCTTTGCAACCAGCTACAGAAACATGCAAAAACCTATGGTTTAGGTTTGCAAATCAGAATTCATGCAAGTGGTTGTGGACTGTCCATTGCTAAAAGACTGAAGCCCTAAAGGGGGAGTCTGCTATTGACCTTATTTTGGGAAAGTATTCCTGTTGGGGAAAACAGAGCAGAATATGCTCCCCTCCAAAAATGTTCCCAGTTCTCTTGGCAACATCCAACGATATTTTTTCTTAAAGTCCCTGACAGTACTTTTGTGACGTCTTTAACAGCCCCCCTCAATTTTTAACAAGAAATTATCACATAAAACCCTTGAATTGAATAATAGTAATTCTGATGTCTTCTGATCAATGGATTCCTGCTAAGTTTTCCTCCTTATTCGTGAAATTGTTTTCTACATGCTATTGTTTGGAAAGCTAATGACACTTGCTATGGTTTCTGACCAAGAATTTGCAGATACCAGATTTTCATTTGAAGTTTCTTATTTGATGATACAAACCGCTCTAAGGAAGTGTAATCTTTTGGGTAATCTTTAAATGGTGAGGACACAGACTCATTTGAGTTGAATCACATATTATAACCATTCAAGTCATACTTTGGCAACTAAAGTACTTAAAAACACCCACTGATTTCTTTATATTTCCTCATTCTTAAGGAAGACCAGAAAGATGAAGCTTTAGGAGTCTATATGAAGAGAAGGAAGCCTAACAAACAATATGGGCTTTGTCCTACATTCCTTCAAGGAGCTGAGCACCTGCACACTGGAGGGACCAATGAATTTATTTGGAGATCAAAATGCTAAGTGCACTAGAGGAGTCCCTTGAAGGAAAATGCATGAAAGTTTTGCTTTGTGACAGCAATTTCTCAGAGTCTGAAGGTCATTTCAGGCTTAGTTCTTGGAGTTCCTTCTAGAACTTACATATGAGTGCGCTCCAGCTGCCCATAGCAAGAGATGTCTTGGAGAGGAGTGGAAGCTAAGACCCACCCCTAAGCTAGTGAATTTGGGTTGGCAGTGCTCGATTTTGGAGCCAGGCACGTCAGATCCGTCCCTGTCTCCCGAAAGCAGGAGGAAATGCCTTATGCACAACAGATCAGGTTTGCAGCACTGAGGCTTTCCTGTTCCTGTCTCTCATCTTCTCTGATTTGATCTCTGGCTCTGCACCTCTTTGCTAGGTAGGTAGCATTGGTCACGGTGGGGGTCCCTCAGTAGTCCTCACGGTGGGGGTCCCTCAGTATCCCTGCTGAAGCTGTTCTTTTTATATAAAATATTTAAATGTTCCCTGAAACCACAGAAGGAAAAAATGTCAGTTTCTTCTGGGAGAAATCTGTTCAGCGTGGAACTGAAATCCGCCTGGAGTTGTTTTACATGGATTTTAAAAAACAGAACAAACCAAAACAAAATACCCCATCAGCTGTTAGAGAATACTGAGATAAACAAATACTCCCGAGCATCAAGTGACATTTTGTTTGGTGAATACATAAAAACGTAAATTTCTTTGGGAGATGAATTACATAGCAACACAAATTTTGTAAGATGGAAGAATATTTCAAAACCAGCTATCCAGTTGCAGAGCAGCTGAGACTTATAAATGTGTGCTCGTAGCCTGGTAAAATTTCAGCTGAAGCCCTTGGTCTCGGTCAGTGCATTGGAGTTGTGAGATGGTGCTGGTGAGTGAGGGATGTGGAATTGCAAATGAGCACCGCGCTCCATCTTCTCCTGGGTGGTGTAGGCAGATTTCTGCTCTAGGCTGCTGCCTACCTTGCCTGCTGCCTTGGGCTGTCTCTGCTTTTCCGTGAAAGAATATAAGCAGTGGGTAGAGGTTCTCTTGAGTTAAATGGGAACAGGATCAGGCTGTGATTCAGGATCAGACTGTTTGTCGGTTTTTTGCTTTTGTGAAGTATTTCAGTTGGGAATCTCATCTTTATCCAGTGCATCTGAAACAGGGAATGGTGGTCGTTGTAAAGAGGAGCTTCACTTCTGATCATTCTTGTGTACAGGTACCAAATGTTATATCTGGGTCCCAAATAAATTCTGAGTTTTAGATCAAAAGCCTGGAGAAGTGTGATTACTGCTGCTAAGAATTATTGAAGGGCATTTGCCCGTATAGTCATCTTGGTTTTTTTAAACTAAATCAGTGCAAGTTCTTTCCATCTGATTTCATTAATTTAAAAATCTGTATGGAATTCAATATTTTCTAATAAGAAACAAAAATCATTTTACCTGCATGTCACAAGTTTTCCCCGCAGTGCAGTAACAAAACACACACAAACAAAAGCATGCAGGTTATTTTATGTTGTTTATCGTATAAATGTGATTTTTGACACTGCATGTACCATTGATCTACTTCCAAACTATTGGCTATCTCAGTGCTGCACAAATCCCAACAAATAGAGCTTTTTCTTCAGCAGCTTAAAATACGTATAAAATATCCCCCTTCATGAAAGAGCTTTAAAAAAGAATATATGGTACTGTTAAATATTCTAGTGGGCTGCAAACCAAACAAGAAAAATGCTGGCAATGGCTAACATCCCAAATCCCAGATTCTTCTAGGAGCGCCTGGATTCTTCAGTGTTACACTGCTTTGTGCAGCTACTTCCATTTGTAGCATTTAACGGTGCTTTGCTCAGCTGTAAATGTGCTATGAACGCGGGAGGTGCTGTTCAGTGGAGATTCAGTCACTGTCTCTGAGAAAATGGAACAGTTTTTTGTTAAAAAAATTTTTGTAGGGAGTTAGAGATAATACACTTAGTGAAGTTTCTGGGTTTATGTCCATTGTAGATGTGTTGGTGTGGAGCCAGTCAGATTTCTTTCTGCAAGCTGGTCTCTGGATTTTATTAACTCTTCTCTTTAATGAACAAGCCTCTTTTTCTTCGTCTTGTCTGTCTCCAGTTGAGAGTTGCGGGACTCCCCCTTTTTATTTTTGAGTCTATTGACTCTCGTAGACGAATTCTTTTTCCTCTCCAGTATCTCACTTCATGTTTGAAGCAAACTTCAGAAGCGTAGCCAGCACCCAAAGGCAGCACATCTGTCTGCTGGAAAACTAAGCTAGTTATTTCACCCATCAGCACCAGTAGTGTGTAGTCTGAGTGGGGGTATTTGGATTTGTGTATCACTGAGAATAATACACTACATATTCTTTTTAAGGATAATTTCTGCAGTACCTAAAGACAGTAATACTTACAAGGAAAATTCTGCATGAAACTAACTGAAAAAAGATCTAAGGATTATTTTAGAAAAGTGACAGTGGAAAAAACAATTTGAAAGGAAGAGGCTTCTGTTTTCATCTAGTCCCTATTGTCACAAAAATAACACTTCCAATGTAAGAATGCAGCAATTTACTTAGCATTTTTCTGAAGAAATACAGGCAATTCAGTTGCATTACCCGCTCTGCCGCTCATTGAATTTGAAGATGTTAACTCCTTCTGTGGGACTAGGCAAGCAGTGAAGTGACTTCAGATGATTTTGCCAGCATACATATGTTGTGTAGGGGCATATAAAAATAATCATCCCCTCCTAGCCAGTGAAATTATCCTGGCAAAGCCCCTAATACATATGTAGCTATGCCAATGAAACAAGCACCATTGCCTCTGTTGGTTTAACTCAAACCATTTGGGGAGATGACGCCATGTTGGTGGGAGAGGGTTTCCTTCTGATGGTGTCTGCATGAGGAGGAGGAGTAGGAGGAGGTTGGGAAGAGCCTAAGGCTGTCAGGCCTGGCACGGGCACCACCATGGCAACACCTGATGCTTGAACCATCTCCTCAGATGTTCCCCTCTGACCATCCCACCTGGTCCTCCTGGCCGTGCCAGCAGGTCAGCATACATGATGCGCTCAGAACAACAAGCCTGGTCTGATTTTGAGCAACCTGGTCTAGTGGGAGGTGTCCCGGACCATGGCAGGGGGGTTGGAACTCCATGATCTTTAAGGTCCCTTCCAACTCTAACCATTCTATGATTCTGTGATTTGGGACAACAGGCTTCAGGGGTCAGGGGCATGGCTGCCTGACAGATACCCCCAAACAGCCCTGGTTGATGTTATTTGCATCTCCTGTTATCTCATTCCTTTGCTCTTCTTTTTGCTGCCCTTGCACCTTTTTTCTTCACCTCATCCTCCTCCCCAATAAACAACCTGCCCTTAATTGCTTTTTTCCCCCTTGATCCCATTTTTTCCATATCCTTCCCAACTTACTATTTCATACACAATTGCCTAAGTGATCCTCCCTTTAGGTGACATGATAGGTCCTGGTGACCCTGCAGGCTGGTACTCAGCTGGTCCTCTGCCCTCCCTTTCCCTCGTCTGTGACACTTGGCTGTTTCTCACCAAGCTCCCCTTCACCAATCTTCACCCTTCACCCTGAAAGCTTTTGTTAGCTGTTTAGCTTTAGTGTCGGTACTATTGCTGTGCCCGCCTGGCGTCTCCCCCGGGGGCAGGGATTCCCACCCAGACTCCACAGGTGGGTCGGGATCTACATCTCAGATCCTACAGGAATCTTTCAGTATCGAAAAGAAAGCAGACCTTGGGCACTGCCACGGGAGCAGAAGAGCGGTGCCAGAGCATCACTGGCATGGCAAGATGTCAGAGGGGAGCTGGGCTGCAGCGCTCGGCAGGCAGACCGTTTTGTCCCTAAATGGTGTATTAAGATGGGGAAATATTTTGGGCCAGGTTTTGAAAAAGCCGTCTCATTGCCAGCGTTATTGCTTCCCTCCAAGGGGTAAACGTCCAACAAAGAACCAAGCTCTTTGAACCTGGTGAAGGAAGTACAGTAAATAAGAGGGTGAAGCAAAGGAATAAACTCAGATAGGCAGAGGAAAAGGCTTTCCTTTGTAAAATGTGCAGGCCTGGCCTCTCGCCCAGACAGACTACATAAAGTAAGGTAAAAGTTGTATAAAGGCTGCAGGAATGACGGTCCCAGTAGACTTTATTGAGCCTGCTCAAAAAAAATGAGCACATATGAAGAAGTAAGTACAGAATTTGGCATAAGAAGCTCTTCTTTGTGTCCTAATCCATGCTAGAGGAACGTGGTACAAAATAGCTGACGTCAATAGAAAAACTCCCTCGGCTTCAGTGGGTCTTACAGCAGACCCTTATCTTTCCTCTTACTATCTTAATGCTGGCAGAATGGCTAATACAGACAGATATCCTAATGCTGACAATGACATCTTAAATCTGTCCTGGAGGATCGAATAGAATATTTATTTCTACAGTTGTGCGGGGTTTTCATGAATTGTAGCCCATAACTGTACAAAAAAAGTGTAAGGATGAATAAAACCAAAATGAAGAAATACATGTAAAATGTAGTAAAAGGATATATGATTTAAAAAAGAGAACTGGAAGAGAGACACGTATTTTGGCTATAGCTGTTGACCACAATAGCTCAGAAATAAAGCCCAGCGTAGCTGTGAATTCCAGCAAACTGAAGGATTGTAGTGATGTCAGTTTGTTTAGGAGAGAAGAGATGTCTGTGTTACTAAAGCATTTCCAATGATCCAGTGCTGTCAACTTCAGGCACTAGGGAACTGAGAGTCAGGTCATTACTGGCAACTCTGCTTTTTCATTCTGAATTTTTAAGACTTTTTTTATTTCATTTTATTGTCTGTATGTGAGCAAGGACAGCACTTTATAGTCCACTCTACCCTGGACTATAAAGCTGTAGTTTTTGTGCCTGTTCAGAAAATCCTAATAGTGTACCAGTCTCACTTTTGAGAGATCTACAAAGATGTTTTTAAAAAAAATAAGCAGCTGGTTTTAAAACATACCTCATCCAGTGTCAAAAATATTGTTGTCTATAATTTGGTTAGGATACCTCAAAGAAATTTTAAGTCATTATAAATGACTTCTTATGTCAGATTCTTCAACAACTTCACAGATACTGAAAAATAAGCCCTCTTTAGAAGCTAGTTCATTTTGTGCTTCCCTTACAATCAAACTGCTTTATCGTTCAGACCAAAGTCTCTTTGTTAGTGGATGGCAGAACATGAAAATAATCTGGAAATCCTGTTCTGATGAAGTTTTCCCATAAAAAGCACAGTTGGTTGTGAATACTTTCCGTGGACAATATGAGGTGTTCTCTCATTGTGTCAATATCTTTAGGGTTTTTCTAATGGATCTGTTTATCTGCTTTTCACAGTAAAGATACTTGGTTTTGATTCCCACAAAAGAACAACTCAGAAACCTCCATGCTGTATTTTTTTTCGACAGAAATTTCACTATGAGCTTTTGCAATCTCCACATATTGTATCTTGGCACAAAACACTACCTCTGCTTATGGTTTGCATCATTAAATATCAGATTGGCTGCTCACTGTGTTTATAGGATACAACAAGAAATAGCCTGTTGAATCTGGCTGGTTGGTAAAACTGGTGTTTGTTGAATCATTGTGCTACTGTGTTCCCACATCATACAGAGAACAAAATCCCATAAAACTAATAAGCTGTAAAAGAGAATTAAAGTCAATGGCAAAGAATATGCCCAAATGTAATAAATAAATTGAGAATAACTTTTCTGAAGTTTAAAAATGTCATCCCCAAAACTGAGAATAGACCAGAAATGAGATCTGTGAAACTACTATGAAGTAAAAAATGAATGCCAAGCATACATAATATTAATAATAGCAATTCTGATGGCTTATCTGTAGATCTTACTGGCATACTGTTGGAGCTGAGTATTATCATCTCCACCTTACAGATGAGGAAGCTGGGTTACCGTAAGAATAAATTTTCAACACGAAACATGAGGTAGTGCCGACTCCAATTCCCATTGCAACTCCCAGCTTTAATTGGTTTTCCGTGAGCTTCGTTTGTTTCTCTTCATTATACAGAACTTGTTCTTTCAGCACGAGGTAATTTGGATAACATTGAATGTAGATTAGATCCATATATTAATACTTACGAAATTTACTAATTCTAAAATCGCTCTGATAGATTAGCTCCTTCCCATCACTGGATGGGAAGATGGCTACATCCTTAATTTGGATTGCTGGGTGGCTTTTAACACTTTTAATATTCTACTGCTCAAGACACTGTGGAAAGCAACAGGAAAAGGATGTCTCAGATGCTTTTGTAGCATGTTTCCAGATAAGCCTGGTGGGAAGTACATGGAATATCACTTGTGGGATTGTGTATTTCCACTGTCTTTTTTAATATCCACTGTTGAGATAAATCATGGGAAGCCTCAGTATCAGCAGTGCAGAGACAACATCCCATTCTGCTTCTCCTGATGCAAGTGGCATAAAAGCTGTCTCTGAGTGTCTGGCTAAAATCAAACTGCATATTAGTTAAATAGAGATGACGCTAAATGGAGGAATGAAATCCACTGAAAAAGTAGCAATTTCCATTTTGTCTTGTGTTCGGGAGTCATTTTGCTTGTGGCTTCCCCTTGGCTCTCTTTGGCTTCTCTATTGTCTGTATTTTCAGAGCAATTTTTCCTGAGATAAGCAGAGACAACTCATCCGGTAACTTGATTTGGATAATCCTCACATTTTTGTCTTCCATCCCTTACTAGTGCAGTGCATTTGCATGGAGCTTTAGAACAGAAAACTCAAATTCTTTGTATCTGCCCAACGTGCTGCACTGCTGGGGGCACACTCTATTTCATCGCTGTCTTGCCCCTGGGGCTCCAGATTGGGTCAGATTCAGTATCTTCCTGCTAACCTTTGAAGTAGTCTGTGCTGGGTGTCTTAAAACAATGTTTTCTTTGAATGGTGATTGCTGCTCCTGGCAGTTATGTTCCTCAAGGATCTGTTCTTCAGATGGCAGACACACAGGAGCAGAAGACAAAGACTGAGTGATTAGGGCTACGGGTTTGGTGTGTGGTAGTGGAGCCCCCGGATCTGATATCCTCAGGAATGAAATGCGGCATCCAATTTTCCTGTTACACATTCACACAAACAAAATTAGGAACTAGAACAGAAAGAGAGATTAATTGGCAAATTGGAGGAGGAGATAATTATGTTTTAAAAGAAAAGCCTAGCCAATCCCACTAACTCAGGAGAGCAAAGAAACTTGGACTAATACCCTGGTGTTACCTTGGTCACGTAGCCATCATGAAGCGCTGGGGCAGTATAGTATTAAAATAGTGTTTGAGGAACTTAATAAGGGGAGTGGATAAGATTCCGCCATGTAATTTTTGGTGTGCTCGCTGGCAAAAGCTCATGCTGGGGTTTTGCTTAGGACACTGGGAGGATGCTGCTGCTGTACTTACCTCCCTCTGCCCTCTCAGGAACCCTAACACTATTGGTACCATAAGCACACGCCTTAGGTCCCACTGCTTTTTCCCTGTTAGGAGCTGAATGCAGGCAATGGTGCAACTGGAAAGATCTGACGGTACCAAGTCAATAACTGGCAAACCAGGGAAAGTGCTGCAAGAGAAAGAGCTGCAAATGTCCAACTCAGACCTCAAGCGAAGGAGGCAATGCAGAACAGGGCTTTACAACTGAATTTATTCTTGTGTCTCATCAGTACTAGATTCTTGACTTTATTTAGTACTAAAAGGAAGACTGACCCTACCAATTCATATTGCTATTCTCTAGAACATACAACATGCACTTTTTAGTGCCTTTCTTCAGAGTATAAGGGTCTAAATACAAAAAAAGTTATAATGAATTGTGTTGTCTTAGGTTTTTTGCCCTGATACAAGATTTATAATCTTTAAAGGTCTTTCAGATATCTTCAGAAATTATTTTACAAATTAAAAGGTAATTTCAGTGCACAGAACCATAAATATCCTAGTTTATTAGAAAAGGTGTAAATCCATACTGTGTTCCTCCACAGTGCTATTTTATGAGACAGGGTCAACCTCATCTCCCTCCCCTTGCCTCCTTGCAGCCGTGGGCTCCTGCCGCTCACTTTGTGCCGCCGCGCAGGGCTGATTCTACTCACCAACCCAGCGCAAAACTAACCCTGCAAAAAAGTGGGCATCTTCTACAGGGCAGCGAAGTGAGTCAGGTCACGCAAGGGGAAGAAGGGGGCTGTGCTACACAGAACAAAATCTTGTATGTCTATCCTCAGTTTTTATGGTGTTTTTTATGAAGATATTAAAGTGCGTTGACTGTTAGCCCCATACTTAAAACTCACGGTGCCCCATGCGTTAGATTTCCTCTGTTCTCTTCATTTGAAGTTCAGCTGTTAATATAAAGTTGTGTTGCATTTCACAGTTTTACTATAAGAAAAATAAGCATTGCCATGATAGGCATTTTCTAGAACTATTAACAGAATTATTCCTTTATTAAAACTTATTTCAAGAAACAAAATCATGCCCAACGTGATCTATGTACAAGGAATATAAAATGCCCTCCCGTATGTGCAGTAAACTTTTGTCCATTAGAAATATTCCATTTGACATTAAAACCAAATCACCTAAAGAAAGCAGCTTAACTCTTCTTTATCTTCAGCAGCTTCAGCAGTTTTGAGAGAGCCACCTGTAACTCAGAGTGGTTCAACAGCTCCTCACTCATGACCCCATACAACCATACCAGGAACTAAATAAACCCTACTTACTAGCAATTAAAGTGATTTAATTTAAAACACAATGACAGATGCATAATGGGTTAATTACAAAATAAGTAATTAGCAAATAGGATGGAAAAGGTTAAAAGGTTGTGGACTTTTGTTGTTTGCTTGGGAGAGATAGCGAAATCATCAGCGATTAAACTTTTTCTTTTAATTTCTAGGCCTGATTCTATTCTTGTTAGCTGTAAATGAGGCAGCAAACGAGAAGAGAGGTTTAAAAGAAAAAAAAAAAAGAAAATTACTGCTTTATCGGACATACTGAAAGGCCATTGTTAACACTGAGGCTATGTGATTTCTTTCCAGTCTGCACCCAAAAGTAGGTTTGCATCTATGTTCCTACTCAATGTTAGGATATATGCTTCTTCTGAGAAAAAGTAGTCCTCCTCTCCGCTCCCTGCGCTGGAGCCACAGTGAGGTCAGGAAAAAGGGTATAAGGAGTGGTATGGGTTAGAGCCCACCTCTGAGGAAACTCTGCCTGCCTTAAAGAGTAAATTAGTGAATTATGTAGATGGAAAGATGCCATAATGTGTTTGTTCTCCAAAAAATGAGCACAAAAAGGAATAGGATTTTGAATAGGGTAACTTCTGAGCTGTCAAAATTCTCAGCTGAAGTCCACTTAACTGCATGCAGTGTTGGTCATATAGGCAGAGCCATTACAGAAGGCGCAAGCAACTTTCTCTTAAAATAAACAAAATAAGAGCTTCTACTTCATTTTCACAAGTATTATTCCTTCTCTCCATGACTCCTGTCTGCCCAAAACCATAAGCAAATGGGCGTTTAGATAGTTTTAATACAGTCATATTTTATGACCACGAGCTTATTGCCAGGTAACTTGAAACTCTTTATTTATTTATAATAATTATAAATATACTTTTGTATCTATAAAACATGTGGTTTGTATTTTGAAATATCAGAGGGGATGTTTGCAGAAAGCTTTCTCCAACTTGAGCATAATTGTTTCTGAAGTCATTGAATTTTTTTCTTTTGAAAAATAAGCTTTTGGGTAAACCTCAGGAATAGCAATATGGGCTTCTCCATTTCAAAATATCAATTAAAACCAGGCAGGAATTCTCCTTCTTAAATATAGCTGCCCTCTAACCTAATTACATATCTACCAGTAACCATTAGCATAATTTAACCAAATTTCCCATAATAGTCATATTCTTCTATCATCCCTTGCTTTCTTTTGAGCACGGTTATCGTGTGCTCACTTCCCTGTCACTTTGCCAAGCCATAGTCAATTCTCAACTGATATATGTCACTCCAGCCCCTTAATCACTTAACTTTACTAGTCTGTCCCTGCTTTTCTATTAATTCATGCTTATGTGTGTCTCTGGTGTGCCTTCATCGTGCTTCCAGGGATATTACCTGCCATACCGCTTGATGTAAGGCCAGAACCTACACATCCAGAAACGTGCTGTCCCTTTTTGGTGCGTGTCTCACTGTCAACATCTGTCTGATGCCCACTGCCCTTGAGCTGCTTCTCCAGTGGCAGGCAAATGCTCTAGGACCACCAGTTCAACTTGTAGAAAGGATCTGTGCAGACTTTTAGCTAGTCTTTATCCCCCTGCCATAGGTTTTGCTGCTAGGGATTTAGATTTCAGAAAACAACTTACTTCTTGTTCTGGTCCGTTACCTTAATTTTGTTGAAAATAAGCCTCTTCAAAATTTTCCCCCAATTACAATTGAATTTAAGCCATATATTTCAGATCTGGAATCAGTGTTGAACATTTCAGAATTCAGTGGTTTTGCAATTCAGCTATCAGTTTTTAGGACAAATAGATTCAGGTTTGGAAACTCATCAAGTCACAGGATAGGCAAAACCCATGAGGCTAAATCCATAGCTGTAACAGCATCTCTTGTTTTTCTTTTCCAAGGGTTTCTGCGAGGTCCTTTGTATTTGCACACTGTAACTCAAGGCCTGCAATATAGACAACTGTTTTTCAATATTTACAATTTAATGTTAGTAAACTAAGTGGTGACTCTCTGAAGCTCTGGTTAAGGAAAGCAGAAAGCCTAAAGCTGCAGTAATTCTGCAGTTCATATCTGAATCCCTGAAAATAGCCCAACCAAATGCCAGTACTAATCTTTAGAGTAATACTTACCCCGACTCAGAGTGACATTTGTAGTATAGAACATACTCATTTCTGCTTCACTGATTTTTTAGCCACAGTGCATATAAGATGCGTTGACAAAATTCATTTTTGTTAACAGATTCATCCAGGTACCTCTCCTTCTGACATTTAGAAAACATTCTTTTCCTTAATTCATTTCACCATGAGGGTGGAAAATCACCAGTTTCAATAAAAGTCTTTGAAATGTAGTATCTTTGGGATTATCTCATGTTAGTCAGTTGTAGAGATTTACTGGGTAATTCAAGACAGCCTTCGTCTAATACACGCTTTGCAGTGAGCAATAAGAGAAATTAGCATCAAAGATAAACTGTCCCTTGTTGAAATTTCAGGGAGAGCTAATGTTTCCTGAGTTGACAGAACAAAACAGACAAACAAGAAAAGTTTTACGTCAAAGCTGTTGTCTGAATGAAACTCCCATAAGCTGGAGAACGAACATGTAAACGACAAAGTGTCTCAAAGGCTCTTCAAAAAACACAGGAAAAATCACTTAAATACAAGGTCTTTTCTATTATCCTTTTTGCTTTTCTGTCATTCTTGGCTCTCCAGGATCCTTGCTGAACTGGTTATTTTTGCAAGTAGGTAGGAGTCTTTCTGAATTAAGGCCTAAATCTCTAACAAGAGAAACGTCTCTTAATGCACAAGTTACAGATCAGCTCCTCTTTGGCAAATCTGGCTCACTTGCACTGTAAGGCTTCATGCTAAGAAAGTCCCCTGCAAGGAATAAAACACTGGTTATCAAAATAGTGGCTAAGCAGGGCTGCTTCCAGTTCTGTGCTCCTCTCATGCCCTCCTGTGTACACATGTAGAAGGTCAAAGCCAAGTGCTCGAGAGCTGACGTTTCTGCAAAGGGACGAAGTGGAGCGAAGAGGAGGCTACAGCCCACTACGCTGACAGAGTTTTAAGCCAAATATAAGAGGATTTCCAAGAGTCTTTACATCTTAGCACCAGTTAACAGCTCCACACCATGATAATAAGTGATTTGAGATATTAGCTAAGTGCGATAATGTTCTTAATTTCTGTAAGTACAGAGTGAGAGAAGTGTTATGTATTCAGATTTCTGCTTGATGCCCAGGTGGTTTAAAGCTAATGTTACAGCCTTCTCCCATGTACTTCCGATGATACCTATGAGACTGCCCTTCTAGCATATTCGGGCTACTGGGAAACAGACAGAAATACTGAAACTTTTTTCTTTTTTGTTACGATAAAATCAATTATTATATTTTCCATTACCTTTTAAAAAGATACATTTACCCAAATACAGTAGGAACATTAAGTTCTGATGAAATCATAAAAACAACTTTCACCTTGCTTTTATCTTGCAGTATTACGTTTTGTGGTGTTGTGTCTATTTTCTGTGGATTCTCTGTAGAATTCTCCGTTCTGGCTCAACACAACAGCTTTGTCTTTCAGCCTGTCCTCCAACCTGTATGCCAGAACCAAAGTCCCACCAATGAGGGGACTTCATCCCTCTAAATTAACATTGGTCATCCTGTAGTTCTGCTTATTGAAACACAAGTGCTTTCAAAAACCTGTAAAGCAGTGAGGTTACTGTTGGAATTTATCAGGCTTATGTCTGAATATAGTAATTTTCTAGCTTTCATGCTGCAAAATAGCTGCTGATGCCTGCACAGAGCTGAGCACATGACTTATGGTCTGACCCTGACTAATGCAGAGCATCCATAATTTTGACTTGTTAGTGCTTAGCAATTTTTAAAATATTTAAGAAGCAAGTTAAAATAGGAAATTCTGAGCCTAAAAGGTAAACCCAGTACCCTGTTAATAAGGAGCACATGTTGAGAGTCTTGTCTCTGTGTGAGGAGGAGGAAAGCACAGGCTTGCACAGAACTACTAGGTGTCCATATTGGAAAGCTCAGTAGCTCCTTGCCTTGCGATCAAGTGCTTCAGGATAGACTGCAAATGTTTATATAGATAGTGCACTGCAGTTTTGATTTTATGCTTTATTGCACATTTTTATGTCCTCATGAGTTGAGCTAGACTAGCAATAAAAAGCATGAGTCAGAGTCCACTTCTGAGCTTGTGCCTACAAGCCAGTTCTGATGGGGGCTTTTCATTAAACCTATCTAGAAAACTAGATTGATTTTTATTTCTCATATGATACACAGTTGTTTAGTACGTTTTGTAAGGGAGAGGATGCTGCTTGCTCATTGCGTAGGTATCATGCACCATAAGCCATAGCCTAGTACATTTTTCATTGAATATGTATTAGTACAAAATCCTCTGTATAACTCTGCTCTAAAACACTAATTTTACTTTGCTGTTAAATATTGAAGTATTATATATTGAAACAAATTTAAAAGTTCAGTTAGGCATTAAGACAGCCTTGTCATTTTTCCTGATGTGGAGTTGCTTCTTTGGATTTTTCACTAAAGATGAAGTTAAAAGTGAGAACAACTTTTGCGAAGGGAGTTTCCAGAACAAAATATTCAGGTGATGTATCCATCACCCCCAAGCCAAGGTAACCCCCCAAAAACCCAAAAGTGCCATAACGTGTGCTAGGGCAGAGCGTGGGGGGCCGCCATCCCTAGGGCATTCAGTTTGGCTGCTCTGGAGCTTTCCCCTGCGCCCTGTTACAGAGCCGATGCGTTCTGCTACCCCGCTCCGCATCCTCGCCTGCTCCCCGCTGCACCCCAGGACCTGGGCAGGCTCCCGCCCACTCCCGGCTCTGCCAGCAGCCCACCCCTCCGCTCAGCACAAGGCTTCTCTCCTTGGAGGCAGCCCAGCTCCCAACGAGCCAGGGACAGGGAGTTGTGTAAGAGTGTTGTATAAGGGTGCCCGGGATGATCCAGAGGTATTGGGTGTTGCAGGTAGGGTTACAGGAGGGACTTGTGCGGATGAGCCAGGTCACCCTGTGGCCCTGCCTCTGGCTTTTAAAGGGCAGCCAAGGGACGGTCTGGTGAAGAGCAAGGAGCCGGGGTGGCTCATCAGTGCTTCTGGAAAGTGCGAAGTCCTGTTTTCCCACCCGTTCCTGCCTTGAGAAGAGACAGGAGGCAGCAGCGCTTGTCTCCCGCGCTGCCTGGGGCAGCCGACTGCCAGCGGGAAGGGAAGCCTGAGGCTCACCAGGAAACACGAAGCTCATGATACGGATAGGGACTGGGATTCAAACCACAGAGTTACCATGGCCCTGGCCTAGGGAAGAGTGACAGCCACCACCTAAAGCAAAAGACTAAGGTCAAAAAAACACCCTCATCCCCTGAGGCGTGCGACCGTTTTATGTACCTATTGGTTAATCCGATGCAGTTGTGTGAAGGAGGAGGCACTTGGTGAGAATGGGAGAATACTTAACCACATCGATTAATGTTAATTGGTTAATCACCTTTCATTATAGGAATAGAAGGTAAGAGCAGTAATTGGCGATATGACTTGACAGTGTTTCTAAATTGGAGACCAAAGCCTGAGAATTAATTCCAAATACGACCTTTTCAGGCCTGAGCAGATGAAGATTGCAAAGATGTCTTTTTTGACTCTGGGCAAAATAGGGATATTCTTTTCCTGAAGTAAGGCTGTAGGTCTGAAACACAACTCAGAATGGAATGAGAATTTTCCTGCTTTTATTTGAGGTATCCCATATGAATGTGAGTACTACCTCGTGGGGGGAAAACAGAAAAAAGAAAAAGAAAAAGTAGGGTTGAACTTGAGTGATGAAGGAAGAGCAGACTGCCCAGCCTGCTGCCTCAGCTCCGGTGGGGAGATCATGTGGGATGCGGAGATAGCAACCTCTGAAGTTAGTGCTGCATGCTCGGGGCTTGTGACTCAGAGCCATGAGACCTCAGCTAGCTCTTTGTGGGCAAATGAGCACTCGACACACAAAAGATAATCTAATGAAGCCTGTTCCCTGTGATGTGAGCAAAGCTTAACCATAAAAATTGTGTCGCTTTTGGCAAGAAAGAAACTTATTCTGCAATATCCGTGAAGACTCCCAGACATCATTGGCCTGATGTGGTGGAGCCTCGCCTGTGACTCATCTGCATCCTTCCCATTTGTGCCTGTTCATGTACTTTTTAGTTGTAGACTCTGAAAAAGAATCTGATTTTCTCCAGCATCTTCCACATCTATGCCTTCAAGAGGAACCTGCTTACTCTTCTTGCTCATGTAAAGTAGCAACTGTGCTGGGCATGTAGAAGTCAGTTTTGGGTGCCAGGGTGGATAAATGGTTCTGTATTTCCACAACATTTCCATCCATGTGCCACTATTCCTTAGAAGGAAAAATAGGAAATTACTTCTGGCATATAAAGTGCAGGATAAAAACATCCTTTTGAAGACACTTCTGATACATTTGGAAAGATTATTACAATCACCATCAGGTACAAAGCAGGTATTACAGATGGGCTTATTTACGATGTGTCTTTTGGCAGCTGCTAAATCAACCTAGTGGAGGTGCCAGATGGGTGAGATGCTGTGCATTCACACCAAGACATGCTCTGAGAAACTTACTTTCTGGGCAGGTATAGGGAGAAGAAGAGGGTGCACGCTCTCCATTTTAAACTGTGGGACACAGGAAGGCTGTGCCAAAGCTAGATACATTAGTGTAATGCTTTAAACAAAAGACTATCTTTTCCTACAGTCATTTCATAATTAGTTTTTTTATACAAGTAACAGCTGCCTTCATGCCAAGTCCTGGTCTCATCAGGGAAAATGGCAAAATTCCCAGGATAGCTAGGATTTTTCTCTTTATGCAGAATTCATTGAAGAAATTTATATTTCTCCTTTTCTCCCCCTCCTTTTTAATAGATTGGTGCAAAAACAATAATTTTAGGATTAGTAACTAATTATTTACAGGCGGGGCAGAATTTTTATTTAAATCACTCAATTGTTTACTTCAAGAGCACTTGTGTGTCACTGAGTCACCAAACCACAATTAAATTCTGGGAAATGGCTTATTGTTGAGGTTCACAGGGTCCCATGACATGGTGGGATGGGTCAGAGTCTGATTTTAATTGGAGGCCTGATCTGAGTTTGTATCCTCTTTGATCTTTTGATTGACAGACCATGAAGGATTTTGAAGGTCCACAAGATGTCACTAGCAAAAGAAAGATCTTGTATTGTCACCTCTGGTTGTGTTGCATGGCAAACATGAAGTGGAGTATTTGCTTTTCCTTAAGGAGATATTTAAAGGTTGAGAGAGGTGATTCTGTCCTCCTGCTCCGCTTTGGTGAGACCCCGCCTGGAGTACTGCATCCAGCTCTGGGGCCCCTAACGTAAGAAGGACATGGACCTGTTGGAGCAAGTCCAGAGGAGGGCTACGAAGATGCTCAGAGGGCTGGAACACCTCTGCTATGAAGACAGGCTGAGAGAGTTGGGGTTGTTCAGCCTGGAGAAGTCTCCTGGGAGACCTTACAGCAGCCTTCCAGTACCTAAAGGGGCCTACAGGAAAGAATGGGACAGACTGTTTATCAGGGAGTGTAGCGATAGAACAAGGGGAAATGATACTAACTGAAAGAGAGTAGATTTAGACTAGGTATTAGGAAGAAGTTCTTCACATTGAGGGTGGTGAGACACTGGCACAGGTTGTCCAGAGAAGATGTGAAGGCCCTACCCCTGTAAGTGTTCAAGGTCAGGCTGGATGGGGCTTTGAGCAACCTGGTCTAGTGTGAGGTGTCCCTGCCCATGGCAGGGGGGTTGGAAATAGGTGGTCTTTAAGGTCCCTTCCAACCCAAACCATTCTGTGATACTCTCTTTTCTGAGAAGAGCCCAGAGTCTCGGGGAAGAAGAGGCAAGGAGATAAAAATGCATAGTGACATACACGCCGGGGGATGCTTTACCCCTTCCCGCTCTAAAACTTCCAGCGGGTTTTTCTTTGCGCGTCGGGCCCCGGGGGCACCGCGCCGCTCCGCGCTCCCCCGCTCCGCTCCGGGCTGCTCCCGCGCGGCCGCCAGGGGGCGCCCTCACATCGCACCGCGCTGCGCCGCGGGCGGGGGCGAGGGGGGTGGCTGTGAAGAAAACTGGGCGGGGGGGCGAGGGGCCGCGGCTCTTGCCTGCGGCTCATCGGCGGCCAGCCGGGCTTTGCCTGGGCACCGGGGAAGGCGGTGGTTTACAGCCCGTTCTGGAGTAGCGGGAGGCGAAGCGGCGCCTGGGGCGAGGGGCCGGTGCGGTGCGGGGCCCGCGGAGCGCGGCGGGGGCGTCCCGCCGCCATCTTGCGGAGGCCGTGAGGGGCGGCTGCCAAGCCTCAGGTGTCTGAGCTGCCGGGAGGGGGTTCAGGCTTCGCCCGTGTAGCGCCGGGGCGTAGGGGGGGATCGAAGAGCTTAGGTGAAACTGCGAGGCTGCGTCCCAGATACATTAATTACACGGTAGATGCGATTGCTGCCGTTCACCTGCTTTCTCATTCTGGTGTGGTAGTCCGTGCCTAAATAGAGCAGATGTGCTCGATGCCCTTTCAGCCTGCTGTTGGTTGGTGGAGGGTGTTTATTTCAGGGACAAGGCAGGGAAATGCTCCCCGTGTGAGGAGACAGTGGCTGAGAAGAAATACAGGCAGGGCTGTGGCGCCGAATGGATGGGGAGAAATAAAACCCAAAAGACTGTTAACAAAGGCCAAAGGACAGTTTCGTAACATAAAATGTTGATCAAGACAATCTAAGGGAGGTTCTTCTTCCCCTATAAAATGTCACTTGCATGCTAAGATTGCAAGATACTTAGTTTCTGATGATCAAAACGTGACTCTGGTCCCAGGCGAGTTTTCCACTGGCATTAGTGGGGTCAGTTGTAGGCCCGGGAGTTCTTATTTAAAAATTCTAATGAGATCTTGTCTCTATTCTGGAGTAATGCCTTTAGGATTGTCTCTGCTGGGATTGGAGCGTTGGTGCTTGAACTAGGGAGCGAGCTGGGATCACCCAGCTGGGCACCCTGCTTTGGGCTGGGATGGCTCAGCAAGGGCAGGCTGCCTGCCATCCCTCTGTTTGAAAAGCGTGAACGGAGACACTGCTGGGGGGTGATGCCGTAACTGCTGTCAGAGACACAAAACTAGCTTGCAGGGCTTCAGTCTGTGCTACCAAACAGAAAAGGAGTATAGTTGATACGTCCATGTGTATGTATGGACATACGAACGGGAGAGGTAATCTAAATATTAAAACCACTACTTCAGGATGCCAAGTGCGGTTCCTCACAGCTGCAGTTATCTCCTTAATAAAACAGAGGATGCCATTGTTAAAAAGTTAATTAATAACTGCATATAAATTAGTTTTCTACCAAATGAGTAAAATTACTATTTACATTTCAAAACTTTGTAAAAGTTGATGGACTTCTGAGTTTCTAATTATTGAAGGAGAATCCTGTGAATCCTCTATTCTTACCGAACTTGAGGTTAATGGGCATACATCATTAGAAAACGGAAAGTAAAAAATAATTAGCTCCTTAGGTTACATATTAGACCTAGAGGAACTTCTGCAAAAAATTAAGGGAAAGTGTTCCATGAAGTGAGCAGAAGCAAATTTTTTTACTGCATCAGTAGCCGCCAGCTTTTTGACCTTGCTTCCAAATCCCTGTTACCAACAGCTCCGCCAGTTCACCAGGTTTTGGACCTGACTCATTCATTGACTCATGCGGTTAAGCAAGGTGCATTGAATTTAATGTGTTAAGCCATCAAACATGGATCGTGGCATTCAAGATCCAAAATGTTCCATCTTGTTTAAATGTTAATGGTATTCTGCAGATTTGCATTTATGGACGTATCACATGGGATTTTTTCCTTTTTTTGGCAGGTGGCATTGGTGACGGAAGAAGAACGAGAATGATTACATATCCATAACTCCCAGCAGTATGTCAGGTAATCATATTTCATAAGAGCATCTATGTAATATTTCTTGCTTTGCTGGAATGATTCTTATTAAATGTTTACTGCAAAATTCTGAATGCATTGGTGCTGGGAATTGAAATCTTTCTTCTACCCAGAGCATAGAGATGTGGGGTGCATCTTCCCCAGCATTTTTCTGCTGAAACTCTCATCCTCCTTGGTTTTCCTTTAGCAACAAAGTTGTATTGTGTTCTAAATGCACATTCCAACTTCAGCATTTCTGCTGAAACTGCCAGTATAGTGACAGATTCTGCTGAGTGTGTAGCCCAAGTTATTTTATAACATGGACATATCCCCTGAGGTTCAAAGTGAGACAGTCAAATTCATTTTACATAGATTACCAAGTACTCTTCAGATAATAATTGGCTAGGTCTGCAGATGGGCTGAAGATCCGGAGTTGAAATGACCATTAACCATTTTAAGTCCACTTAACCATCTTATCCCTCCCAGTTGCAAAGCATTTGAAAGCTGTACATAAATTTGCTGTGTCAAAAAAACGTATATTCTAATTCCAGAACAGAGTGTCTAAAAAGATATACTTATTATGTGGGGATGATAGAGAAAACCAGACGATATCAAACTTCTAGAATTTGTTTTAGTATCCATCAAATTACATAAGAAAGGAAAATGTTCTGCTGATATTATTTGTCAATGCATATTTCAAGAATGAAATGCCATAAATGGGACCTTTTAAAAGCCTGTTTGTAAAATGCAGCATGTGCTACATAGGGAAAATCATAACAAACAGGACTGAATTCCTGGTATGCTCAAGGGACAGTTTATTTTTACTGGCTGGGCAGATCAAATATTCTTTCCTGTCCCCTAGAAGGCTCCCATCCTTTTGTATTGGCCAGCAAGGGGTAACAGCTGCATTCACCACTAAAGCAGGCCTTTTAAGTTTAGGGTCCTAGATACGAGGGAGTCTCGGGCGAGAAACAGAGTATTATTTAAATGAAAGTTTTCATAGTAAAATGTATTATTTGATAATATGCAAAGATGTGTCATTTGACTTCTGGTTTTGTGGTTTCTTTGCTGTCCATTGAAGCGGAGGTTAGGCCTAGATGAATATAAGATGGAGGCAGAGGGCATCAAGGCTTTTTGTGGAATTAAGTGGAATACTTGACCCTTTGTTGGTGTGTCAGGCTCTGGATTAACATCACTGCAACATGAGGATCGGGAAGGAGTTAGTATCTTTAAGCTACGTTGGGAAGGCCTACTAGAGTGTTCTTGCGTTCTTCTGCGGAAGAATTTAAAGCATTGACACGTAACTCAGTCTCTCTGTTGTGCTCTCTTCTGCCTCATGTTAAACTGTGGGTTTTGACTTTTTACTACAGGGCTTGATTTTGCTGTGGTTTTGGAGGGAACAATTAGTAGCTTGTGCTATGTGATAGCAAGAGATGGTGAAGGAAATGCAGTGTACCCCTTTTATCCTCACCTTATCTGTTATCACCTCATCTGGGTGTAGCTTCCTATGGAGAGGGGTTTTATGGAGAATTCCCACTAGCACTCTAACCAGACCTGTCTCCCTCGACTTCCCCCTGGAAGGGCAGCTCTGTTAATCTCAGTGTTAACACAAAGCCAAATTGGAAGGACCTACATTTTCTGTTTCTTTTGAAAAAAGTGGGCAGAACAAGTATGTGCAAAGAAAATAATCGCCAGGCGAAAAATAAGGTTAATTGCAGAAGATGACTGTTGGTACAGCTGTAGATGACCAGCACTTTTCATTATAAGCAGTTTATATTTTCTGTTTCTCATTATAGGAATGAAATTCCCTACATGAGTGTGAATGTGAAAAGAAGCATGGATGAAATAAAAATCTTTCAAACTCTATAAAAACTGCATAAATACCACCATCCAGAGCCAGACAGGGCTCCTTTCCTAACGAATGAGAATGAAAGCTTAGATTCTGTTACTGAGTCACAGGAATATGAGAGCAGAGTCTAATCCAAAATCAAACTAGTTGCCTAAAATAATAGGCTGTATTATTCTGATTTTTTGATAGATAATTTCTCTGCCCATATGTTACATTTTTACTGCAGTAAGAGTTTTCCTTTTGTAGGCGCTGCCCAAAAGCCTCCAGTTTCTAGTGCAATCCAGAGAAGGTTTTCTGACAGAAGATTGCAGAATTTGGCCACTGGTAGTAAAGCAAGGCCATTTTGCAGTTGCCATAGGAAAAATATTTTCAATATTTTGACATCTCAGCTTTAAAAACATGTATTGGTATGATTATTTTATGACACATGTCTGTAATTGTGTGTGTGTTATATATATATATAGCTTTTAATAAAAAGAGAGTTCAAGTTTTCCAAAATAATCTTGGGAACTTCAGAGGTATGGGTAGCATGCAAGGATTTCCAAAGTGTAGAAGCCCTTATTTAAAAGTGAATAAAGTGAAAAATAAAAAGCAAAATGAATCCATGCAAAAAGATAAACTGAAAGGCAAATGTTGAGTTAATAAAGTCCAAACTACTCTTTGTTTTTCTTAGAATGCAGTCAAAATAGAGTTCACTCAGCAATACAGATGGAGTTAATGAACACCTAGCACTGGGTACTTGATGACATTAGAAGCTGACAAGTGAAAAACTGGACCTACAGATTTTGTAAACACCGTGCTTGTCAGCATACTTTTCAGCTATGCCAGTTCTAAGTGTCAAAACTTGCCTAACCAGTCTTATGTACACATAACTTAGAGGATGACCAAACATTGAGATAAAGGGATGCTTTTTGAGAGTCCCCGGGGAGCTGGTCATAATACGTCTTGCAGTTGAGTACTAAGTCTGAGACAGACACGTTCTGTTCTCATAAACTGAAGCTTGGTACATCCCTAAAATAAATAGTTTTCAGATGAGTGATCGCACACATAAATGTAACAAAGCAAATCCGAAAGTTTAACTTTCCTGTTTTGAAACCTGATTTTTTAAAATGTTCGTTGTCTTTTATGGTGAATGCTGCAGGAGATCTAATGCTTTTAAAGAACAACGTCAAAAATGCATTTAGGGAATTTAGGTAAAGTATGTTTGGGGTTTTTTAAAAATAGAAATAAGTGGAAAATGACTCATTGGATGCTCCTCCCATAATTCATCATCAGCTTTACAGTTGGCACCAGCAATTACTGTCCATGGAGTAATAACTGAAAAAAAAATTGTAAGCATTTTTAAAATTAGTGCTATTTTAGCAGTAGCTTTAAGTCTTTCTGCCATACGTTTGCACAATAGACTAGAACTATTAACAAGTTAGAAAGTAGTACTTTTTCATTGAGAAGATAGTACTTTCAAACAAATAAGTATGTAACATGGTTCATAAAAAAAATTCTTGTTTTTTAAATACTCTAGTGAAGCTTCTGGCTTTAGCATCATGATTCACTGGCAATAGTCATTATTCATTGGCAATAATTTATCACTAAAAGCTTCATTCTATACATTTTCTCCCAAAATGCAGGACAAGCCTCAGACAGATCTTTGTCTTACTTCATTTACTGGAGTGAGAAATGAGGAAAAAATTCAAGAATTCAAAACCAAAAAATGGTATTTGTAGAATAAAGTAAATATCAATAATTTCATCTTCATGGCAGATGAAGATAGAACGTAAAGTGTGTAATAGTGGTGTCAGTGAAGTCTAGAGCAGCCCTTTCACTGACTTCAGTAAGGCCAGGATTTTACTCTACTTTTACTTGGAGTTTCACAATTGACTCCGACATTGTGCTTCTAGTCTCAAATATTCACACTGTTCTATTTGGTAATTACTTTAAAGTTAGATCAAGATAGGAATTATAATAAAATTAAGTGCTTACATTAGGGAATATAATTTAAATGTCATAAATGCATATTTTCAGTAAGTAGAATTTAATATGCAGCATTTCTTGTAACAGGTCACTCATTTGAAGAAGAAAATTAATCGGCTTTTGTGCAACAAATCCATTTGAAAACCAGTGTCTCCAAGGGTGTTGCATGTAGTTTCCAAGAACTGGGAAAAGTATAGGGTAGGAAAGGTACCATCTTTTCCTCGTGAGTCTTTTCACTGTAATGCTCATTAACCTGTAAACTTGCCATTAATTCAGATGGAGAACAGTTTATTGTGTAACATGAGTTGAGAAATTATTTCTGCTGATTTACTATAATGATTTTTCTAGGATGATTTAATTAGACATACCTCACTGTCTGACACTTCTTGTCCGCCAGACCATGATAAAATCCGACTAACTCAAGTGTATTATTTCTTTTAAGTAATGGACTTTTCAGTAGGACAGTAAATACTTTAGTATAAGGTTTTGTTATGCCAGGATTCAGCAGCTTTGTAATGAGCTTTTGGGGATTTTCAAAAGGTTAACAAGATTTATATTGTGGGATGTTTTTGCATGAAGCTATGAATCATTCCATGATGGCTCCTATTACTTAGAAGCGTATTTTTGAATATGCAGTTAAAAATATCACACTTGTTAAGTTCTAGGTTACAGACATTCTGGTTTAATTTTAACTTTTTTGGTTTAAACTTTAATGTTTTTAAAAGTGCTTTCAAAAAGAGCTATATAAATACAAAAGTTTCAAAAAGCAAGTAGTCTGTATAAAATTTTGTAATGTTTCAATTTTTTATGCAATTCTTTAATAATGTGTTGAGGTTTTCTTTCCCATCATGGGGGGAAAAAAGGTGCTCTAAAAAGTGTTTTTCTTTAAAAGAAACATGAAGATCTTCTATCTTTGTGTTTCTAAAGGTGTTTAAGTTTGTTGTTTACAACTCGTGGGTACCTGCTGTATTTTCCAGATAAGATAGACAGATTTTTAAAAAAAAATGGATCTGGTTAGATTTCACAAAGAACAGAGAAAACAAACATATTTTTTTAGCTTCGCAACATCTGCTAGCTGTTTTCTTAAGTATGTTTCTTATCTTAGTACTGATATTTTTTTCCTTCTCTATTTTTTTCAATAATCCATCAGTATACTTCGTTCCCTTCTGTAATCAATTTATTTAAACCAGAGGCGCTTCTTTTTGTTAACTCATCTTTCTGAAATTTATTTCTGATGGGAGCAGACTGCTGTTCTTGAGATTTTGAGTATCATTCTTAGCCTGTGTAATGCTGCGTTTCACTGCTGCCGTCAGTTAGAAGGAGTACATAGTGTTGTCAATATAAAACATACTTGTTAATTTTGCAGGCAAAAACCTTTTAAAATAGTTCATTAAAATGACCCAAAATGTCCTTGTGGTTTTTTCTAAGTCTTCTGCACTAGCCTATGAAATAAGACACTGTGCTTGCCACAGGAGCTGCAGCCTGCCATTTTATGGTCTTCATAAGCCTAGCCAGAGGCTGCTGCTCAGTTCTTCTGATGAGTGTGTGTCAGAGCAGTGAACTTACACCACTTGTCCTTGATACACAGCTCTATCTGTAGAGAGGACTGTAATTTTTTTTTTTTGTGCCAAATGTAAAGCTGTTGACGAACTATAGGAAAGCTACTATCCAATCAGGCATTTTCCAGTTATTTCCATATAAACAAAATGTCTTTTACATTCCCTAAATGCATTTCTGATGATGTTCTTTAAAAGCATCAGATTTGTTACAGCGTTTATCGTAAAAGAAGACAAATATTTAAGGAAATGTTTAAAGTTTGCAAAACATAAAGGCTTGACTTACAGACCTGCTTTGTTACGTTCAGACCATGTGTCTGAAAACTATTCAGACTCATACCAAGTTTCAGATTATTTCAAGTTTTGAAGCATTCTCTCTTCACATCCCAGTTTGTGTGTTTTTCTGAAGAAGTCTTTGCATTATTTGGGCAAACTTTATTTTTTATTTGTTGGGTTTTGTTTTTCATAAATTATATATTTGTTAAGTCTGCTAGTTTAAGTACTCTTTTTTTGCCTGGCCAAATCTTGGTCCTTGATCAGGAGGTGTTACTTGAAGATACAGGGCCCCTATGTAAGCAATTTTAGAAATAAAATAGCTTGAACTGTTTCATCATCTTGAAAAAACTAAGAGCTTCAATTATGTGCACGTATCCCCAGGATTTTCTATTAGAGTAAACAGTGGCCAAAATGTACTGTCCATTCCTCAGTGGGAAGGGGTCGAAGGTCCAATGTGGGATTGAGGAAAAACCATGTGAATTGATTTGAAAGCTCATGGCGAAAGCAGTACTCAGAATCAAGATTTTACAAAATAGTGGTAGTGATTTGAAGTGATTTGTGGAAGTGATTTTAAGTGGTTTCCCAAATAGTTTCACTGTAACTTACACATTTTTAAAGATCTATTTTATGATATTTCGAGCCATAATCTGGAAATGGTGTTTGGGCTTCTCACTTTTATTTTAGTAGGTTCCTGGCATTAAAAGAATTACCTAACATAATATGAAGAGAGTAAAAATCCATTAACATTCCTATATTCACACAAGCAGTGGTCTGCAAAATGAGTGCTGGAGGGGTGGATTGCTGGCTGTTGGGCATCAAATTAACCTTGTTTTAAAACAGAGGGAGGTGGTTCTGCACGTAAAGGAGAGACAAATACTGGAACTTCCTGCCAAAGGGTGTTGTGAATGCAAGTGTGCAAAAGGAGGCTGGGCTGTGCTTCAAAGAGTGATCCCTTGGCTATTACTACAGTTTAGCTAGGCTACAGGGGCTCAGGACATCCCTTGGGCTGACAGAAATTGGGGACTAAAAGACTGTTGTTGGGAGCTCTCATATCTCCTTGCTTACTCTTTCTTGGGTATCCACTCATGGCTGCTGTTGGAGAACAGTAGCCAGGCAAGCCCTGTGCTTTGAACAGAGCTGCCATGGTCAGGTACACCGTGTTCTCAGAAAAACTCCCTCTCCGTGTGTTGTACAGAACTCTGAGAGGGTCAAATGCATTTATCATCTATGTGACTGCACTGGTTAGCATCACATTTCTAGTCCCCATATCTTACTGCTTTTTCCCATACAGCTTTGGTCATTTCTTTCTTTCAGTATTTTTATTGTAGCTGTCACAAGATTCCATATTGGGGTTCGTTTCTCTAAGGAGAGGGTTTCAGATAGCTCTTTACGTACCAAAATCCTGAACCATTTGCTTCTCTGTGCTCAAAACCTGCCTCTGGTTAACTTAAAGAGGAGTCATCGCATTCTGGATATTCTTTTCCTCTGACTAATTTTTTCTTATGTTTAGATATTTGAGCATAATGTCACGCCCAGATTATTGATAAGTATATGTTTAGTATTACTTTAATAATTGATAGAAATTCCGCATGGTTTTTAAAAGCGATTACACTAGTTCACACGGAAGAACTCATTAAGGTACCTGTCATTAAGGTACCTGAACAAGGATAAAGCTATTACACTGTATATTGCAAGTTTCTTAATGTTACCTTTTCTTACACATTAAAAAGTCTTTACACAGTTTATTTTAATATCTACACGCTCCTCTTCCAAGGTGATGTAATCTTTGTTCAAAAGAGTGTTTGAAAATACTGAAATTTAATTTATATTGAAGGCCATATTCTAAAATGTAGTATTTACATATTTTATAATATTGCCACTGTTAAAGCAAATTACAGTACAACAGTCTTGGATTAAATAATCCTGGCACTGTTTGCTTCCGTAAGCATACACATACGCAGACATTTTGAAAATACGGGAAGCCACCTCATGGTTTCAGTAGACATCATTAGTTCCACCTGCTGATTGCAGTCCCTTTCTTTTGTTGTACACCTTTTTTGTTGCAGTCACTGTCATTTTTACATTTAGGAAAGAAATCACATGTTCTCAAAGGTTTTATTTAGCACATTATATGAAAGGATGGCTTGCATATTTATAAAGAAGAATCTGGCTAGTCTGTATTAGCTGTGCTCCATCCTACTTATTCAAGGATCACACAAACCTAGTTTAAAAGTTGGGAAGCTCCATTTTGAGGTGTTTCCATGTTTGATAAGGAAGAATAAGAAGAAAATGCTATGGTGTTATTTGGGAGAAAAGGGAAGGAAGGGAAAAATGAAAGGAGAGGAGAAGAGCAGAGGAGAAGGAAGATAAAGAAAATTAAATGCTGTGAACTGACTGCAACATTAATGAGGAAAAACCTTCGCCTTCTCTGGCACAAATAGTTTTATCATTCAAAGCACATGAAACACACATAAAAGCTTTACATGCTTTTACTTATAGTTACTTTTTGTGCTTTAAAGTGCTTGTACAAAACATGAGTCGGGTTTTAATTTTTCTAGGGTGATGTCCTTTAATTGTAATTTGATTGCTTTTTTTTTTCTTAAGTCATTCAGTAAAAATCATCTAGTGTTATTGGACTGGGTCCATACAAAGCTACGCTGCTTGATCAACCTACTGTGCACCCCTCCGTTCTAATCCTGATTACATTTGCCTTAGTTGATCTCTCTGAAGCCAACCCACTTCAATGTCCTTAGATGCTTGCATACTTCAGTGTTTAAAAAAAACAGTAAGTGCTGTTGCCTTTGCTGCTCTGTTTTCAGTAAACTTCAAATATGAGAAGGGGCAAAACTTTATATGTTTTGCAATCAAGTAAGTAAATGACAATTCAGAGACTGCTAATATATTCACCTACTGCTACAAGTTGAAATTCTCACAGGCTGTGAGCTCGTTTTGGAATGTAAAATAACTTTTTGTTGTGAGAGGAAGTGTCTTTGTAAAAATAGCAATCCTCTGACATCCCAGAACTGTTGATATACCTTTTGCCTTGAAACCGATAGCCTGTTGCTGCAGGTGAAAAAGAAATGTTTGTACTCCCTAAAAAAGCGTGAACAATGTGGTCTCTGAGGAGCAGGGACTGCAGTCACACAGCAGCTTTCGTCACCAATGGATGTAGCTGTCAGCTGCAGCTGCTGCGGTATGAAGCAGTGATGGTAATAACAGTAATACAGATGCCAGCCTTGGGTGTAACAGGGCAGATCCCGAGCTGGGAAAAATGGGTGTATCTCTCAGGGCACAGCAGGGAGGATTTAATGCCGTCCTTCTAGGGTGGTTGTGCTGAGCGCAGGGAACAGGCGCTCTACCGTGTGCTTTTTGGTCCTGTGCTGTGCACCCTGAGTTTTTGTCAGGGTCAAAGATCAGGATAGGTACACTGCTCATTCCAGCAAGAAACACTGTGCTCCTGGCTGGCTGGCTACCACATCCTGTCTTTCTGGAAGAAGCAAGTTATGACTCCCTTCCCTTGGCATGTAGTAAAGAAGGGAGATGCTTTTTTTTATCTCTTCCTTTACCACTGTTGGCAGATACTAGTAGACAAGTAGGAAAAAAAGCATATAACTATTTGAGGCAAAAACAAATTAATTGTTCCATTGTTTTTATAGTCCTTTATATACTCCATTCAGATAACACTTGCGTACCTGAGAGCAGTCCAGCCTTTGCATTCACCCATTAGGAGTCTTTGTCTTGGCCTGTAATAAACAATTTCTGAGGGATTCTTCTTGCTTGTCGTTTTAGTTTAGCCTGATGGGCCCTTCATCTACTAAAACTTTAGTGCTTCTATAAGACAAATTCACCTTTAAAGACACTCTGATGGGAACTTGGGAAAGTCTTTTGAACTGTTGATGGCTCAGATGCCAGTGATTGCTATGATATGCTGCTTTTATATCTCTGAAATTACTTGATGATTTCTTTACTTATGTTGACAAGAAGAGCTCTAGGTCCCTCTTTACTCTGAATTAGGGCCTGTGGTTTTAGTCGTGATTCATCCCAGTGGGCTGTACTGCTTTCTGCCTTGATTATAGCCATTTTAACAGTAGCTAGAGGGAGGGAGAAATGCTTCCCTTACAATTAGGGAGCTCAGGGAAAACTGCATTATCACCCTTTATCAAGGGCTTTGGTTTGACAAAACTAAGAGCAGATGCAGGAAATTTAAACTGCATTCTCTGTTGAAAAAAAAAA
>KZ506010.1:269763-323171 GCA_002844005.1 Limosa lapponica baueri
TCCAGTTCAAATACAAAAAAAAAGAATTAACACACAGAAACATAAGACTTCAAGGAGACACGTAGACAGTATTCGCCCCTCGAGACAGCGTTACTTATGGCTTTACTTCCTTCAGATGTCTTTCTGTTTTCAGGTTTTAGGGACAAAATGTTTCGTGAAACTCAGAAAAGAAACACCATACAATATAAAACTAGTTTGTTCTTCTCTTTGAGAGTTTCATGGCATTAAGTATGTTACCTTGCACACTTAGGTACATTTTTAACAAACCAAAGTGGCTCCCAATTTGAAGGAATTGCACAATGCTAATGTTTTCCAATGTATTTATTTATTGCACTTAGGGTTTTTTTAGAAGAACCATTCAGAAAAACCTCCATCCAACCTATTCCTGTAAATATGAAGGAAAATGTGTGATAGACAAAGTAACAAGAAATCAGTGCCAGGAATGTCGCTTCAAAAAATGTATCTTTGTTGGCATGGCAACAGATTGTAAGTATATTTTTCTGGTTTTCTTTCTTTTCTCTTTTTTCTTTTTTAATGTGTGTGTTTGCTTAAAGTATGTTGATTGGTGAAGATTGTTAAAGTAGAGCAGAATTGCCAGCGCTTTCTTGTTTTTAATAACTTGTACTGGGGAATTATGCTCATTGCATCAAACCACTTTCATGGGGCTGTAATTCTTTGTTTATCCTTCACCAGGCTGCACCTTCTCCTGGCTTTACCAGGCTGAGTAACAGTAGGAATGTTCACTCTTTGGAGGAGAGGAGGGAGAAGTGCATCTGGATGGACACTTTGCTTTAGAAAAAAACATCTTGTTTAGAAAATTCTGGAGGATGTGAAATTGAATGTCGTTGTATGAGTCATCCTGCAGTTGTTTGTTTTATTTTTAGCCCTGAAGAAGTTATCTACTGCAAAGAATTCGACTCTCATTCTAAAGAACTAGAACATATGGCTGTAAGATTAACCCTTAGGGGTCTTCTTTTCCTGCCGTTGCACAGGGATTTACACCGATAACGTCAATTAGTGCAAATGAGAGGAAGTCACGTAAATCCCTCTGTGCGTTAACGTTAATGGTTGTTGCCAGCATAATCCTCTGCAGAAAAACTGATAGGAGATCAGGCCCAATAAACAACAGAAAAATATCCTAACTCGGTATTTTTCATTGGTAATGTAATGTATAACAACGTTTTCTGTCTAGAGGGAAGTAGGTGAAATGACACAATTTTATTTTAGCCAGGAGAGGGGCTGGCTGCCTCTGGGTCTCCAGCTGGCCCCCAGCCCAGCCTGGGGCAGCAGGCGGTGGTGAGCATCAGCCAGGCAGCGGCTCTGCAGAGCCGCAGGTTTCTCTGGGTCTGGTTCTGACTAGCAGGTGCCAGTACCGTGAAGCTGGTGTGGCCTTTGTGGGCTGTACCTATGTACATGCCAAAGGGGCTGTCACTGAGCACAGCAGACGGGCCAGCTGTCCCCCAGTTTGAGAAGGCTTTCTCCCACCTTTGGGTGAAAATGTGTGAACGGAAGCGTGTGAGCAGGGCTTTCGGTGCTCCTACCTGCCTGCCACCAGCTGTGGATCAGAATGGTCCTCCTCCACTAAAGCAGGCTAGGCTGTTTTAAATGGCCTGCTCACATTTGTATGGAAAATGGGATTAAACCTTCAGCGGTGGTGGGAGATGTGCAGCCCTGGGCCCATGGGTCTGCCATCACTGGAAGTTGCGGGGCTCTAGGGGAATGCTACAGAACAGCACCATTTGTAGGGCTTATAGAAAGAGCCGAAGGTAGGTTGTTTCTGAACGTGTCATGCAACAGGTAGTTGAGCCACCTGTGAATAAGTACTCCCACTTTCTTAAATCCATGGTACCTTCTGCTGGCTTACAAGAACACATTCTGTGCAGTTCAGAGCAGTGAGCATGCTGATATTACTTTAGAAAAAATAAAAGTGCATCTTTCCCAACATGGACTACTCCAAGTCCATTAGAGGAGTGCTTTGTCTGAGTCCTCACAAAGCTTTTGTGTTCTATGTTGTATTGGTAGAATAAGCCACTGAAGGCAACAGTAGAATCCATCACGTTACCAGAAGGGTAAGTCGTTCTTCGCAATCCAGGCTTCTGAGAAAATGAAGTTTGGAGAGAGAAGTGAGAGAACTATGTTACCTGTGTTCAGTACTTCTTTACTGGTTGGTTAAGGTGTTCATAATGAATTAGTACCTCAGGCACAGAAAATACCAAAAGTTTAGTGACCCTTAAAGAACTTCCTGCCATTTTTGTATGCTTTCTCCCCTGCTAGTGGTGTTGGATGACAGCAAGCGGTTGGCAAAGAGGAAACTGATAGAAGAAAATCGAGAGAAGAGGCGTCGGGAGGAGCTGCAGAAAACAATTGGGCACAAACCAGAGCCAACAGATGAGGAATGGGAGCTCATCAAAATTGTTACTGAAGCACATGTGGCCACCAATGCACAAGGAAGCCACTGGAAGCAGAAAAGGAAATTTCTGGTGAGGACTGTAGCCTTTTACACTGCTCTTGGAGCCAGTTTTTTTTCTTTCTTCAGAAGTCCCTTCCCAGCATTGCAACCCCAAAGAGGATCTCTCTGCCAATGTATTGACATACATGAAAAAATGGAGGATTTTTATAATTACTACTTGCTTATTCTTGCCTGAAGCTCAGTGTTTGATCAGACGATGTATTTCAAAAGATAAACAGCATGTTGCTGAGTTAAGTTTTGCCCAGCTGGATACTTTTCATGTGCTATGATCAAAAAAAATAGAAAAATCGTTTCACTCCTGATTAACAGCAGTAGCAGTCTATAATGCATACCATAACTTTTTTATATGTTATATCTAAGGATAGTTGTCTTAGGGACTAGCATACAACATATTGTAAGTGTTACAGCAATGTAAAGTTTTAGGTGAAAGCTGATATTTTTTATTAATAACTCATATTTTTTGCTTTCTTGTTCCAAACTGAACACATTAATTAAAATATATTTGGCAAAGAAAAATAAAATTTGGTGAAAGCAGGATGATACATACACTATAGCACTGGGATTGCAGAATACAGGATGACTTAAGCTTTCAGCCTATAACCAAGGATCAGAAAATAAACGGTGGTTTATGATGCTCAGTCTTAGAAAATGATTTATTTGATTTTTCTAAATCGATTTTTAAAGGAAATACAAATGCAGAATACAAAATGCTTGTACAGCACAAAAGAGGGATTATAGACTGCGTGTCAGGAATGCACAGGGGTCTTTAACAGTTCGTGTATACCAAATCAAATAGAGAATGTTCATTTTTTTGCAAGTCTAGGCTCCTGCTGCCTAATTCACCGTGGGAATCTCGACGCACTGTTAAATTGCTAGGAGAAATTATATATTCAAACCAGCTGATCCCTTTTATAGTGTTTTGTTAATTCCAGTGGCGCTGTCTAATTTTCTATATGAATGGCTGCGTGCTCGTAGTAGCGTGCAGTCGGGAAACCACAGCCAGTGAGTGATCACCGGGCAGAAGCAGCAGAGCACTTCCCGGTGGTGCTGCACAGCAAGGTCTGCGGCACAGGTTTTAGCAGACCAAGAAGCAGCTGCGATGGTGGTTACTCAGGCAGGAGTGCTGTTCTTTCGGTATCTCCTGGTTTGGGATAAAGCATGGGGAGCTTGAGGCCCAGTCTGGGAATGAGGACACAGGCAGAGAGCTGGTAGGGACTGGGCTACATAAAATGTGGTTGTTGAGGGGCTTCAGGCTCTGGAGACAGTCACAGCAGAGGGGGAGCCTCCACCAAAGGGTGCCCAGAGCCAGGGCATGAGGTGGTGTAATGACAGGGCTATTGGGAGTGGGGAGGGTTGGGGAAGAGGCAGGGGTGGCAGCTGTAATGGATGGTTCAGAAACTAGCTGTGGCTTCCACAGGTGGTTCCTAGGCCAGACCAAACTGCTGTCAGTGCAGCCCTTGATGTAGGGCCTCCTGGTTCTTTGCAGTGCTCACACGCTGAAGCCCAGTGGTTTCAAGGCAAGCGTAGGGAGCTCACTGACACCTTGCGGTGAGCACAGAAGGGAAAGTCCAGGATGGCCTGCCAACCCCAGGTGAAGGGCTTTGAAAGCCCCTGCCAGAAGCTGTTGAAGATCAGGAGGAGCTGACCACGTGCCCCAGGAGCTGTGCGTCAGTCCTTAGGCAGCTGAGGCTGGTTCTTCAACAGTAGGAGCTCCTTTGAGGTCTGGGGATCTTTTCCTGTTGAGGTGAGTTAGGTGGCAAGGGCTCTCTAGTTGCATGCCCTTCTGGAGTGTGTTAGCTTTAGCTAGCAATCCTAGTTTCCTTTAGCTTTCCCAAGAAAATACTGTGTTCTCTCTTTTTCTCCCGAACAATGTTATGCGTGGGTTTAAGCATTTGGTCTTCTTGCTTGGAAGTGATGAAGGTTGTTTATCATGAGCACACAGACAATGTGGTTTAGTTTCCCAAGATTCAGGGAGGGAGGGAGCCTAGAACTGGGATTATTTGAGTTTTTTAGTAGGAACCGTCAGATAATTGAGCCCAGTCCTCTTCATTGTTCCTTTACAATTGGTGCTTGCTTCATTAACGCATTGCTGAGTTTTTTCTTGAAAGAAGTTAGATTTGGATTCAGATTTGTGACAGAGCTGTGGAAGGATCTATTATGATACGTTGTTTTAAAAAATGGGCTAGCATAAGTTTTTATTATAGACAGCACTTTCAGCGCCTCCCCTGTTAAAGTGCCCTTATATGAATGTCATTAAGTCCATCAGTCTTAAAGGCTTCTTCCTCTGGATTTTATCCAGTTTTTGACTCTCTAATGTGAAAAAAATGGAACCTCTGCCTGGTGGTCGGCAGGTCTTTCACAATTGCAAAACCACACTTAGCGAACAGAACAGCTTTGATAGTCCTGTTTTTAAAATATCTGGTAACATTGATGAGCTGTCATAAAATCAGGTGAACAAGTTGAAGTGCAGTTGGAATAAAAAAAAACACTCCTTGCAGATTCTGCTTGAGTCTATTTCATTATATATCCCTATTGAAACCCTCAAAATATGATTTTGTTTCTCTTTTGGAGAAGCCTTGGGCTGAAGTCATGCAGATGGTGATTTTCAACCAAAACTTTACCCAGACGAGTTCAAAGTCTAGTCATTTTATGCAGGCTAGCTCTGTGTTAGCCCATTCTTAGTCATCAGTTGTTTTAGCCTAGTTTTGGAAACAGGCCTTGGCAGTTGCCTGGAGCTCTGTGATGCCAGGCAATCTGTTCTTGGGAAGACTTCAGAACTTTGAGTAGGTGAAAGAGCCCAATTCTGCAACGCTCTGAGCATCTTCTCAGGGGTAACAAGTCACCTCAGCTCCCTTCACTTTTAGAGAAACTTGAGAGTCCTCAGCACCTGTAAGAAACAAGAACATGCCTGTATTTTTAAGCAAAAAATGCATAAGCTACACCCACAAAATATTCAGATATGGGCACAAGGAAGAAACTGCATGTGCACAAAAGTGTGGCTGCCCACACAGGATGGGTAGCAACATGCCAGTCATCCATTTCTCTGTGCAGTCACCTCTTTCACAAATGCTTTACAAGCAAATTCACATTTTGTGGTGTAATGGGCATTACTTATAAAGTGAATAGTGTTATTTTTAATTTTAGCATATCTTCCGTTGCCAAGCAGGACTTTTTAGAGTATAAAATACTTGCTCTAAGATAGATTGTTCCTTTAAATACCTTTCTTTATATCCTTAGCCAGAAGACATTGGACAAGCACCAATAGTTAATGCCCCAGAAGGTGGGAAAGTGGATTTAGAAGCCTTCAGCCAGTTTACAAAAATTATCACACCAGCGATTACAAGAGTGGTGGATTTTGCCAAAAAGTTGCCTATGTTTTGTGAGGTAAGAAAACTTCCTTGCACTCCTCATTTATATGCCTGTTGTCAAAATCTATCCAAAATACTCCTGGCATGGAACTAAAAAAAATTCACTGTGTTTAAAATCAGAAAAATTAAAGACACTTAAAATAGATGGGACTAGAATCATCTGGATTATTATGAGTTTTCTTTTTCCTGTGATTACTGAAATTCTGATTTTGTTCATCTAGAAGTCATCATGGTTCGTTAGGGACTCTTTAGAGGTGGCCTTGAACTGCAAATGTGCAAAAAGAGACTGTCTAGAAGCATCTTTGATACGTTTAATTAGATCTTCCAGCACACAGTTCCCTCTGTGCTTTCTGGCTCCTTGGCAGGTACAGTATTGTTGAGTTGGGTCTATGCAGTAACAACTTGTTCCAGTTCAGGAAAGCATCCCTGTCCAGGAATGGCACTTGCCTCCTTGTGTTCCCTCGGCAAGCTTTTCCTAACGGGGAGGTTGTGCATAAAAGAGTCTGTAAAAGTAATGGACTATCATTCCAGGTAGATACTCACTTGTAAAATACACAGTACATAGACTCAAATAGACTTGGTTGCACATAAGGAATACAGAGGCCCTAGACTGATCTCATTCACACTAAGGTATCATTTTTATTGAAGGACCACTTGTAATGGCTGATGATATTTTCTTCCTAACTTAAAAAATGTTATCAAAACTACAGCCTGAAATAATACTTCTTAACACAGTCTTAATAATCTTATAATTTTATGTCTTGTAAGTCCCTTAGGATCCACAACAATGGGATCTTTAGTATGGAAATATCCCCAACCCAGCCATGGAAGGATGCCTGCCTGCTCGCCCACGCTGCAGAGCAACACTTGACTCTGCTGGTGGGATGCCAAGTGAATGACATTCAAAATGGGAGTGACCACTGTCAATGAGTTCATCGGGCTCCTTAACAGTGTTTCCTCCTAATAACTAAACATCGCTCAGGAAGGAAGTTTAAGGCAGCCATAGCATTTTACTCTTCTGTGGCTGGCAGCTTTTCTTTAAGGTCAGTCAAGGAGAGCTATTTATGTCCTCTGGCACCTACAGAACAAGAGGTAAATACCAATAGTTGGCACAGTGTAAATAGCTCTCCCCGGCTAACCTCAGCATTGGCTCCATCAGCCAAGAAAGCATGAAATAGTAGCCAGGCATGAAGATTATAAAATACAAGGAATGTGTCCATAGATCAAGAGGCCCCTGCAGCATTCAGTGTCTGAGAGAATCTGTCTCCTCTGATTTGGCACTTGTTGGTGGGAAGTCGCAGTGACATACCAAGGTAGTCCCTTTAATTTAGAAAGCTTTGCCAGTCACACACAGACTGCAGTGCCCATCTGACATCTCCTGCCCCTCCTGGCTACTGTGGGCCCACTTGTGTCAGAGCCGGGCAGGAAGCATGGATGAGGAAGTCAAGGCGTCGTTGGGCATGACCTCTGTAGGGTATGCAGCTCAGCTAGGACAGGCTTTCTTTGCAGCTGAGCCACTGTGTGAGCCTGACACCTGTGTACAGCAAGGTCTGATGGCAGACCGAGGGACAACTCCTTGGGAATGCAAAGGTATAGGACAGCTGTCCTCCGAGCTGTCATATAGCTCCTGCTGCAGCATAAAGAAAATGACAGATGTTTCCTCCTTTTTGAAGGGGCACTGTCCTGTTAACTTTATTTCATTATGTTTTTTAACCCATATCTTTTCTTAGAAGCAACACTGTGTGGGCTCTGGTTTTGTTTATGGGGAAAACCCCTCCTTTTTCCCATAGGAAAATGCTGCAGAGCATTTAAACATTATCCCAGTTCTTAATTTCCACAGAGGCTCAGGCCTCGTAAATCTCTATGAAGGAGGACCAGGACTTTTTATGTATCCACAGCCCCTTTTCCTTCTTTCTCTCTTCTTTGGACACGTGCACAAATCAGCAAAGCAGTTTGAGTGCCCAGCTTGTTCCTGTGCATCCATTGGCCTGTGCCTCAAAGCAAGACTCTAGTCCCAGAGTAATTGAAGTATAAGAAAAACTCATTTCCCTCTCAGCATTTCTGCTGTTGTTTGCTTCTTGCATTTCCTTCTACTTAGAAAATGAAGATTGAGGAGCACGTAATCAGTCTGATGTGAGTTTAGGTGTTACAGGCATCAGTGTTTCTGGGTAAGGCTGTGCAAACACCCTTCTAAGTAGCTCAGCTCAGCTGTATGGTGCTGCATTGCAAATGTGGTGGCTGCCAGCATCTGCTGCCAAGGTGAGCACCTCAGGTTCCTGCCTTTTGCTTTTTCTCCCTGCAGAGAGAGAAGGAAAGGACAACACGTGGCAGATAATCAGTCACATTTGTTGACCCCGCTCCTGGAAGGTGCTCTGGTAGCAACGCTCAGGTGATGAATATTGTATTGAAACCTGCATAGTCAGGAGCAGAACTGATGTTCAAGCCTTCTGACTTTGGTAACTACTGCTATTGGCAGATACAACCTAAGGCTTGGCGTTCCTGAAGCAGGTGTCCTATGTGTCCTTCAGAATTAGGAAAGCAGGTGAAAGATGGGCATAGTCAGATCACCACTACCATAAAGAAGTTTTAAGAAGGTTCAAGTAGGAAAAGAGATTCTCACCGGTTTGGAAATTGGCTCATTAATAAAACAGCTGAATCATCATGAAATATCTTCCCTACTGTTACCTGCTTCTCTTTCACCATTCTTCCTTCTCCTTAGTCTTTTTTTCTTAATTTCTCTTTTCTTCTCCCATCCTTTCTTTCATGTTCCGTTTTTTTCTCTGCAGTTACCTATTCCAATATTTCTTCGTGGTTGCTGCTACACATCTTTCTTTTTTTTTTTAATTTTATTTTTCTTTCTTACTTTGTTTCTTTGCCTAGTTCAGTCTCAGCAGCCAAGCAGTGGCATTGTTGTTGGGTAGCAAGACTACCACTGTGCCTGCACAGCCTTCCCCACACTGCTGCTGAGCTGAGTGTGAGCCGCAGAGAAAGTGATTTGCCCTGAACACGATGAGTCATTTTTCTTGTGTATCAAACACTTTACACCTGAAGTTGGCATTGCTGGAAAAATAGCTGCATGAGTCAAATCCCTTTTCTGACTGGGGCTGGCCTTGTGCTTGAAACTCTTCTCTAACAGGGAACTGCTTTCCACTTGCGTTAGGGAACTTGCTTCCACTCTCCATCATTTTACACCAAATCGATATACTGGCTTTGCGAGTACACAGTTGCCATGTAAACCTATGGTTGGTGGGTTTTCTGTTTTCATTTTGAGTTGCAAATCAGATAAATACAACTTTATATGAATCAGAAATTGATGTATTTTTGCCTTCTTTCAATCCAAGTAGAAATGAGTTGCTTTTTCATATACGTGACCACTTTGTTCATTTAGTGACAGTCCCAAAATAGTCTTGATGGTTTTTCCTATCATTGAATTACCTTGAATAAAAGACATGCTTCACAGAACACATTCTCCTAATGTGTCAGCGTTCTGGTGACACTATAAATACAGAACCTACCTTCACCAATTCAGACAGCTTAACTTTTTTAATGTTGTAGAAAAGATGAGTCTAGCCACGTGCCCTGGAGATCACAGTTTATGCACCAGCATAAAAGCTGGACCTATACCATAGATTTTCTGTTTGTCCAGCGATAATCTAGGGAGACTAGAGAGATCAGCCTTGCTAGGCTAGATATAGCTTAATAATTTCTCTGTTGTTTAAATGGGCAGTGAGAATTAAGAGCACATGCCCTACTGATTGAGGGTCTCTCTTCTAGCTACAAAAATTTATTTAATTCCTTTTATTTAAAACGATCTTACGGATCTTCTCAAAAGTCTCTCTTTTCATCTGGTCAGGTAAGAAATAAGCATAGCTAGCAGTGAGTTTAACCGGGATGGCTGAGGTCTGTACCAGCCCCCATTATAGTTTATACTGTTAGGCAAAGTTTTAAGCTGAGAGAGCTCAGGAGTAGAAGAGAGAGGGGTAAACATCTGAGAACAATGACTGCTTAAGCTGTCTCAGTTAGATCCACCCCTGAAGGGAGACAAAGCCGGCAGTATATATTACCACCAACCTGACACCTGAGAGGTCTGCTTTACCCTTCACACTTTGTGAAGTGTTCTTCAAAGTGGAAAGCTACATTCTTAAGGTTTATTGGACTTAATTTTATAATGCTCCCATAAACTGAGCAGTCCCGTGGAGAGCAGCACTTCTGCAAGTTGAGTCACTTCACCTCAGCATCTGAACCAGCTTGGTTTCCTTTGAGTATCTTGCCCAGGATCACTTGCCTACCCCTGTGTCATCACTAGATTCCCTAAGGGTGTGTGGGGATGTTAACCTGCCGGCAGTTTCTGGAAGCAGGAATGCGAGTCTTGGAGGTTTCTGCGATGCGCTGGAAGTAGTCGGTAGCAGCGTGTTTAGAGGGTAGTGTCTGGGGTGTGAACTGCAACTTCGTGCTCATGGATTTATTGTAGTTGTAAGACGTACTCAGTTTGAAAAGCACATCTTTTTCTTTACTGTTTATAATTTCTGCAGCTGCCATGTGAAGACCAGATCATCCTTCTGAAAGGCTGCTGTATGGAGATAATGTCCCTCCGAGCAGCAGTTCGCTATGACCCCGAGAGTGAGACTTTAACACTAAATGGGGAGATGGCGGTGACAAGGGGCCAACTGAAAAATGGGGGTCTTGGCGTAGTGTCTGATGCCATTTTTGACCTGGGCATGTCTCTTTCTTCATTTAACCTGGATGACACCGAGGTTGCCCTTCTTCAGGCTGTTCTGCTCATGTCATCAGGTGAGAACAGAAATACATTGGGACTCCATTTTGAAACTCTTTAGCCTTTTGTCACAAGCCTCTTTTGAAAAGAAATAGGGTATGTTAGATCTTGTAGTGCTGACCAGAGTAATGCGGGAGAAATTCTCTGTCAAAATCCCAGTGCAGCTTAGAACTGGTTTGGTAAGCACTAGGAAAAAAAATCAGGGTATTCAGAAAGATGGGCATAAAAGTGGCTTTGGTAGCACACCTTGCTCAGGTTAGAACTCGGGGAGGAGGCAGGGGTGATCATCAGAAAGAAGTCAGATCTGGTTCTGAGCCAATTTGCCTTGAATGAAAAATTGATAATTTAGCAACAGTTGTCCTTACAGTAAGTTCCTTTTTCCCCTAGGTACTGTCATGCACTGGGCGGGAAGAACAGTTCATACACATTTCCATCAGTCTCATATGCTTAGTTTGACCTGCCTTCTTGTTTCCCCACTTGACACCACCACCACTTGCTAGTGGGCGTTTGAGAGCTGTGCTGTTTCCCCACACCAGGACCATTTGCAACTGGTCTCTTGGTGTCATGATACAGAAGCAGCACAGACCATTTCATATGATTTCCAAAGAGTTTCTTGCCTTCTCAGATCAAGTGTGTTTTCAAATGTGCTTCCACTGATGGTGCCAGCCCAAAGGGGAAATTCCATCCTTGGGCAGTGGCAGATTTGGCAAGGTTTTGTTATAAGACCACTTTGAAGATTGGGCACTGAATAACAATACACAGACAGTGATTTACAAGCATCAACTGCGGCTGTGACAGAAAGGTTTCCACATTAATCACAGCACAGCACTTGACCAGCCCAATCAAAACATTTTGATTTCTTTTTAGTTCCCTACACAGTGATACACGAGTAGGGGTTTCAGAAGTCAGTTCAGAGGACCTGATTTCCCAGAAGTGTCTCCTGAAGAGTGGCTTGTGAAAGGAGCTTTCCCAGTGCCCATCCGGGTGCCGATTGAGACAATCGGCCAAACTTTCGGCCTTTGTTGTTCCTTGGTGCTCCATAACAGTTTCCTTTGCAGCTCACCCATGGATCAAAGCTTGATCAAAGCATTGGTCAATCTGCAGAGAAACAGATAGGAAAGAACTAAAATGTAGATACCTGACAAGGACTATTTTTCATTCTTTATTAGTTGTTTTACAGAAAGGTATAGATAGAAGCCTTAGCTGAGATCAGGGATCTGTTGCTCTAGTTACTGTAAGGAAACACTTCCCAAACAGCTATCCTCTAAATGGCCAAGGCAGGCAAGGGATGAAGAAAGGAAGTATTATCTCCTTGTTTTAACAGGGATAGTACTGATAAGTGAGGTGTCCAGAGTCAAAGAAATTGTTTGTGGCAGAGCTCCTTGGTCTCCATCGTTTCTTTCCTAACAATGGAATTGTCCTTTTTTTCCTGATTTATGATCAGGAATTCATTAAAGTAAATAAGTAACAACAATAATTCCACTCTTTGTATCTACAGATCGTCCCGGCCTTGTTTGCGTCGAGAGGATAGAAAAGTGTCAAGAGGGTTTCCTCCTGGCATTTGAACACTACATTAATTACAGAAAACACCACGTTTCACACTTTTGGCCAAAACTGCTGATGAAAGTGACAGACCTGCGAATGATTGGAGCCTGCCATGCCAGCCGCTTCCTGCACATGAAGGTGGAGTGCCCCACAGAACTCTTTCCTCCGTTGTTCCTGGAAGTGTTTGAGGATTAGAGAGACTGGAGCGGTTCTCCGCACACACCCCCCCCCGTCACACTACTGGCTGTCATTTCATCCCGTTGCCCAGCTCTTCTCACCTCTGTTTGTTCTTCTTCTTTCATTCTCTTGTTTCTTGAGGTGGGGTTGGGTTTTTGTTTGGGTTTTTGTTTGGGATTGCTGGGGGGCAGTTGTATACACATGGATGAAAACATCCCTTTAATGCGGGTACTTGTGACTATTGCAATTTGTTCTTCAGTCCTTTGATGTGAATGCTTTGACAGCTTAACAGTGAAAATACAAACAGACCAGTCTCATTCACCAGCACTTACGTGGTCACCAGCTCACACACATCATTGCTTGGAAAACTGAAGTGGCAGAAAATAAATTGGCCTCCAAGTTAAAACAGCTATTGTTAATCTGACCCTGGCAATTCTGTCTAGTATTACCTCATTTTGCAGGGCACAAATGAGCAATTCATGAGATGAAATTTCTAGTCTTCATGGTTGTTTCTATTGTAACTATCACCATTATGGTCTAGGATCTTCATCATCATCAAGATCCCATCATCTGAGGATTGTTCCAGGAGATACAGTTTAACTGTGCCCCATAAATCAAGTACTTAAAATAATGCAGAGTGTTAGAAGGGACTGACTCATTTTTTTTTCCATGTGTATAAGAAAGTAAGATCCTCCAGTTCTTACTACATTCGAACTCCAGGTAACTTCACTGGAAGGTCTGTTGCAGAAAGGGGGGGAATTTGATCGTCTGAGGTGCTTTTCCTGAGAGTGGAGAGGTCTGCTTTTCCTGAGGTGCATGGAAAATTCGTCACTCTGAAGGAGAAGGCTCTCTGTCAGGATAGCAGGCTTTCCTCGGAGTTATTCAGGAATGTGAATGATCACAAAATGAGGACAAGGAGAACGAAACATATGGGGTGACCTTCAGAGGGGACAGAAACCAACTTTGTTAGTAACAACACTCAAGACTGTACAGCTTTATCCCAGTAATACAAATAGTGTTGCTTGGCAGTAATCTTTTGTTTTATATATATATATATAAAGTTTATATGCACGTATATATATAATTTTATATATATATAATTACAAATCTTCAACAGATGTCTTAAACATATTTCCACATTTTTATCTTCTTTCTCTCTCCATCTCTCCCCCTTTCCTGTGAGTGTGTGCATTTCTATGTGTTGATCAGCTATGTTCTCTCTCTTAGGTGTCTGTATATGTTCCATTTGGCTAGATTCTCTCTTGATTCCTTTAACTTATTTCCACTAACTGCACTAGCAGGAACTGAACTGAGCAATGACAGGATGTCCTGCTGCCGAAATCTGCAAGCCAGTACTCACAATCCTGGAATGTTTGGAGGCCGGTGATGAGGGCATTATAGGAAGAGGTTCCTCTCTGTCATCCATCTTCATTCAGGGGTGTTGTCCCTGGGTTTTATAAACTTGATATTAAACCATTCTCTGAATTTGTATGATACATCAAAAGCACCCTTCTGTTCTCCTGGGAACCAGAGGCTTAGTTCACGTATTTCATACTTTCTCATGCCCTACATTCTTTTGTGTTGTGCATTCATTTGTACCAGTTTCTTTCTCTGCTATTTATTGATATATTTGCCTGGCAAGTCAGTGGGCATTGTTAGGGTGGATGTCTTGACTTTGAAAGCTCATGGCCCATATGTAAACCCATATGTTATGTGTTTATCCCCTCATGAAAGCATGATACTCAGGAAAACTTATCTTGTAGGTGGAACACAGTATGTGTGTGTCAGGGGTTAAATTCTTTCCTCCACTCTCTCCCTATGTCATTGATAAAACATTTGGAGTGCTATTGGCTATGTTTTCAGGGATGTGCAATCTTGTTCTCCTTGTTCCTTGATGCACCTGTGATCAGTTGTGAGCACTGATGTAGTCACTTAAGTGTTTGTACCCATAATTTTGTGAGACTGTAAAACACAGTGAGGTGTTCAGGGTTGGGTTTTTTTTGCAGGTACTAAGAAAGACAGACCATTGGAAATTTGTTCCTAAATGTTTGCTAAAGTTGGAGAACCTCTGTTGCAGGCTGTGTTTGCTCCATTTCAAAGCATATGTGTTAACAACATCGGTCTCTATCCAAAATCCTTGTAGAGAACTCTTTCTTGGGGACAAGGAGTTAGAAACGTTTTAGCTTTTTGGAACAAGAGACCAGACGATGTGATAAACTTGCATGTACTCATGCAGAATCTCAAATGAGCAGCATCCATAGTCAGTAAAGAGTGCTAGATAACCTGATTTGACGTTGGCTTGATAGGGAGCCGATAGCATATAGGGAAAGCAAAAAACCAGGTAATCCATTACTTGCATCTACACCCACAGTGGGTTGCAAAGAGAAGAGAAATGTGCATGTCTTTTGGAGTTCTGTTCTGCTACAGATCTGAGGATGGAGTTCCTCCTAAAGCCAGTCCAAGTATCTCACCTGGTTGCTAAATGCGAGCTTGAGTTAGTGTATGAGTTTTGACTGTGCTGCAGATGAGAACCAGGAGAAAAACCATCACATTTCTCCTAGTAGTATTCACAGTGATCTCACTACTACGAGGTCCATGATGCTTCATGTGATTTTCAGAGCTTTGGTTCCTGGAGTTGTGCTGCTACTTGGGAGGTTCAGTCTGTCATTAAGGTCAATAATTCTTATCCTTTGGGCAATAAAGAAAATCACTAGCCTGAATGTTAATTATTTAGGTGGCAAGTCACTACCCAACAGGGACTTAGCTCATAACTACAGGGGCCCTGGTAACTGGCTTGTAACACTTGGGATTGTCAGGACTACATTTATCAAAAAATAAATAAAGGTCAGAGGTTAGAAAAAAAAGTGAGAGTTACTGGATTGACTTAGGGAAGCGCAAGAGATGGAAGAATTTGAAATGCTCTGAACAGAACAGAGCTGCAGTTTGAGACAGTGCTGAGAATTAACACTTTGCGCACTGGCTGCTGTAAAAATCATTGCTTACACAGCGACTTGTCCCCCAAAGTCTACCATGGCGAGTTACAAAGTTTTCAAACACAGCCTGCATAAATGGTTGTCTGCATTGAGGCATGTAAGCTACATTTAGGCATCCGAGCTAATGGCCTGACTTCCCAAGATGCCGATGCAGTTTGGAGTTGTGGTTAATCAGGGTTCAGAAAAATCAGGCCCCTTTCTTTAGGTGACTGCAGATGACTGAAGTGCCTAAAATCAGGCAACCAACTGTGACAGGTTTGGCAGTGCTTTAAGCAGAAAGGACATATATGAACATATTTTTCTAGCTTTTCAGAGAAGTTGGAATCTGGCCCTGATGAACAGAGGGGGGTTAGTAGTATTCCTCAACTGAAAACTAAGACCAAGTTCTTAGTTTTACAGATTTGATGTACTGACATCTAATGGCCTCTGATCTCCTACCAGTCTTTGTGTGGCTTCATTGACTCCCTCAGTATGACTCCTGATTTATGTGATCATGAGAGCAAAACCAGAACTCCTGAGGATGCTCTTGCAGATTCTTACCCGTGGATGCTGACCTTAGTCCTGCAAAGACATACTTGCTTTTAAATATTGGTGGCCTCCAGCCATTGTGGGATTAAGCCACTGGATCGACCATCGGAGTGGCAGACATCAGTACTGCAGTCAGCACCCTTTGTAGCAACTGGCCTTTTGAGTGAAATAACCAAGGTGCACTTCCCAGTGCAGTCCAGAGTCTTGTTTCTGATGGTGCCATGTAACTCTCATGTTTGCTTTGTGGTCTACGTGCGGGTCTTGCGTAGAAGATTCTTCCTGTCAAACCTGATTGTCACCGTTCATGGTTTTCCCCTGAGTAACACGTGCATTTAAATATTCATTTCATGTGTAATCTCAGTTAAGTTATGATATTTATAATGACATATATAGTACGTGGTAATGATTTTTGTTTACATTTTGCCAAAATGTAGACGTTAGAGTTAGACCTCCAAGGTCCAAAATCATCCTTGAGCAGACTGCTTGCTTCTTCAGAGGCAGGCATCGGAAAGAGGAAAAAAACTGTCCAGACAGACCATTTATATCAGAAATCTGCCAAGACAGGGCTGTTGATCACAAGCGGAGCATGTCATTGCTAGTGATGTATTTTTATGCTATGGAACTCTAACCTGTATGTGTCATATTGACTTTTTGCTGCATGAATCATAAATTATAAAAATCAGTCTTACGGTTTTGACATGTAGCCAGCATTCCTAAGGCTAAACCTTTTTCATTGACAGAATCAAAATCCACAACCAAGGAACGTATTCCTCTCGCTGTGAGAGCAATTGAAAGTGTACAACATTTCTCTTTTCACAAAGGAAGAGGCGACAGGACCTCTTAATGTGTCTTGTTATCGTGATCATCTGGAAATGATTGCCAGACGTTTCCTTTTGATATAGCAATGAAGTGATCCGTATTTAAATTTTATAGAGAGAATTTTATTCTAGTGTGATAGAGATTTATTTTCCACTTAAAGACTCAAAACGGTGTGAGCACATTTTTTTACTATGGTATATTTTTGCTTTAAAATTAAAAACAAAAAAAAAAAGGTTTGGCCTTATCACAAAGTTTTAGTGTGTCGTATAGATGTTAGCAAATGCAAAGAGTATGCATTATTTGTGTGTATCCACATTGACTGATGTCGCCTTCAAAAAGCAATATTGTGCAGGTAATAAGTTGTTTGTGACTGTCCATTGCACAGTTTACCTTCTTTCAAAGCTAACCTTGTTTATGCACAAGACAATCAAATGTAAATCTACATCAGCACCCGGGTGTAGATTAAATTTATGTAAATTACTGAGCACAATGTAAAACATTAAAAGACACTTTATTTAATTACACATTTAATGTTGGTAAAGATAGTATCAGGGCATGAACTAGCTGACATACTGTAATTTCTTTTTCTCTTTTCCTACTTCCTTAGCACTCTCCAGTTTTAGTTTGCTCATAAATACATCAAATTAGCTATTCATAATTTTTTTGAAAAGAAGGGTGGTGTTTGGGTTGTTTATTTGTTTTTATGAAGTTGGTTGGGAGGACTTCTTACTTTGTCTATGAGGTTTGTGGGTTTTGCTTATTTGGCTTATTTTTTTATATCAGTTTCATGCCCTGAGGGTAAGGCAAACATTACACCATACAGTAAAAAACAAAGTACCTTGGATGATGTATTTTTTTGCAAACAGTGTTAAGAGTTACGCTAGATTGGTAATATTTTTTCAGCCTGAAATATATTAAAAAAAAAATCTGTGATCACAAATGTTTTAAACTATCTAAAGAGAAAATTTGTATATTTGGGGGAAGAAAATAATTTTTACATAGCTTTTGTATGCAGATATTAAAATGTAATTATGAATATAGTGGGCATAGATAACTGTGTAAGCTTGAATTCTAAAAAAGAAAAAGCTTATAACTGAAAAATGGTCCTGGTGTCTCCTCCTCTTTGTTGCAGTCTCTTTTTGTCGGTTCTGTCGCACACTTAGAGTCTGATGGAATGGGAAAAGTAGGACCCATAGCACAGTGTTGTATCAGCTCTAACCTGTTCACATTTCTAACCTCCTGCATCCTTTTCACCACCCACCTCATACCTCTCCTCTCCTCCCCTCCCTCAGGCACCCAGCCAAAGGTTTTCACTTCCCCACTGTTCACATCAGCCAAACTTAATTCCCTCCGGTGAACTGGCTCTTGATTTATGTCTCACTCAATTACATTTTGTATGGGAACGGCCTTTCTTTCTTTCTCCGTTCCCAGTCTAGACAGGGATGGTGTGACAGGAGCAATAGGCTTCCCATCTATTCACACTTCCCCTACCTCAGTCTCCTATCTGTTGGAGAAGGTCTCCTTTTTCAGCTTTTCTCTATATTCTTATATTCCTTTGCAGTTTTGATTTTCCCTCCAAGTCTTTCATACCCTTCAGGAAGAAAAGCAAGACCTAGAGCCTGGATCCAAAATCACTTCTTGGCCTGTCCCAGACGGGAAACCTACTTAAGGCTGTTGCTTCACGGTGGTTTCCACAGGCATTTACTGGGTGGTTGCCAGCCCCTGGTCCTGCTCCCCTTCCACCTGAGGTGCTGGGAGCCTTCAGATGGATGCTGAGCTCCCCGACCTTCCTCTGCCTGGCATCGGTGGGAGCTCCTTCCCCACGCCAGGCACGGTGTCCCTGGGGAGCGCTGTGCTGGCACCTTGAGGGTTTGTTCCCACTGTTGCCCGTGGGAATAGAGCCCATCTTTAAAGGCAGAAGCTGCATCTGAGGAGCCTGAGGGTAAGCATGAAGTCTGTGCTGTCCCTTAAATTAAATCCCTTTGAGCACTTCAATTGAGGCACCCAAGTGAGGGAGTCTTCCCGAAGGCTCTGGTGGGTCTGCACTGGGTGAGCAGTGATGTGAGCTGCTCAGGCCCTCCAGGACCAGCTCTGGAGTGAGGAAATGACTTGCTGTGTAACAACTTGTTTACTCGGTGTGAAGAAATAATGCTGCTCCCACAGACCCCGGTGCATTGGCTCTGGCATTTTCAGGCTTCGTTGTCTGTGGTGGTGAGGTCTGTGCTTTTGAAAAAATAGCACGAGGTCTGTGAAGAAGAGCAGTATTGTGGCAGCAACATGTCTTTGGAGAGAAGGACATAAAAGTTGGTCAGTTCTGTCCCCTGAGCACTGGCACTGCCAGCAGGAGCGTGGTCTCGGTCTGTTGTGAGCCCCTCGTGCGCCCTGAGCCTGTTGTTAACAGCACGGCTGCAGGTTCCCCTTTCTCTTAGTCACAGTGGATCAGGGTTTTTTCCCCTTGAAAACTGAGCCATATGTGAAGGCTTTTCTCAGTGTGAACTTAGGAGTCTAACATTAAACAGCCATGTGCCTTATACTCATGGTCACATGTTCTGTGTGGTCTTCCCAATAGCATCAGTGGTTTCAAAATGAAGCATGTTCATATTAAGAGTGACTACAGCTACGCCACCTTTGAAATAAGTAAAGGATTAGTACAAAAGTCCCTCCATTCTATTTGTCATATTACACTGCTCATTTACAGTTTACCAGGTAGGAAGATTCCTTTCCAGATTGGATCACAGAGTGTCCTTCTCTCCTGTAAGGGGGCCTACAGGAGAGATGGGGAGGAACTCTATCAGGGAGTGTAGTGATAGGACAAGGGGTAATGGTTTTAAATTGAAAGAGGAGAGATTTAGATTAGATATTAGGAAGAAACTCTTTACTGTGAGGGTGGTGAGACACTGGAACAGGTTGCCCAGAGAAGTTGTGGAGGCCCCATCCCTGGTAGTGTCCAAGGCCAGGCTGGATGGGGCTTTGAGCAACCTGGTCTAGTGTGAGGTGTCCCTGCCCATGGCAGGGGGGTTGGAACTAGATGGTTCCAACTAGATGGCACTTTAAGGTCCCTTCCAATCCAAACCATTCTGTGATTCTAGGCCTGTGTCTGGGGGGAGCAGTGGCCCTGCAGGTACTAACTCAAGTGGCCTTGATAGGCACAAAGAAAGATGTGCCAGAAAACAGATTGCCATTTGCCAGGGTCAAGGAGCAGATTTCAAGAAGAATTTAAAATAAAACAAAAAAACAAGAGAGCCCCTTTGAATCATTTATGACAACTTCGAGACTTCTGAAGTCAAGGAATACTGAAAGACTTGGGGAATCCCGGAGTCAGAGGTCCCAAAGGGAGAAAAAAATGCTCCTAGGTCATCCTGACCTTGTGGTGCCTTGGAAAAGCACAAACTTGGAAAAGTAGTACAAGTTCAGTACCCTGCTGTGCAGAACCAGTGTGGCCTTCTGCAGGCAAAACAAGACAATCTATAGTGGATTGTGTTTGGAAAACACAGTGTAAAAAAGCAGAAAAGGACATGAGCAAATCAATAGCAAAACCACAAGTGAGTCATTCCACAAATGCCATTGGAATTTGAATTTGCAAGAGGCTGTCCGAGTGGGTATGGGGGTAGCTTTAAGCAGTGTCCCTCTGAACAGAAGTGCTCTAGTTGCAAGAAATAAAAGCAGTTTTGCAAAATAAAAAAAAGCCACCAATATTTAAAGGGAAAAAAGTGTTATATGTAGCTGCAAGGTCTTTGATATCTCCCTGCTCAGAGGTAGGAGCAAAAAGAGGAAGAAGTTGTCTTTGCTGGAAAAACTACAGAGGCAGAAAGCTTCACTGCCTGATGTAATGTTTAAAATGGAAATGAAAGCTTGGGCATACCTGAATGTGTATATAAAGTTGCAGTAGGAGTTGGCTAGGGCTGAAAGCACATCCAAAGTGAAATCTCAAAGACATATTCTCCAGTTTAAGGAGTGGGGAGCCCAGGAAAATAAAAAGTTAAAAAGTCAAAGATCTGAAAAAAACCACAAATACAGCAATATCTGAGGATGAGACAATTCCTGGCAAATGGATAAAGCACTAAAAAAGTGGAGACTGATGAAAGGAAGAAAGAAAGAGGAAACAGCAGTATTAGAAGAACACAAAGATCATAATGAAACGCGTGCCTAGGAGTGAGCAATTCGACATGCACAGGGACTTCACATGGTCCAGAAAAATCCTAGATTGGTTTGCTCATGACAAAAACACGCATGCTGGCTTTAGACTATTATTCTCTCTCTCCAGAACTAGCCTTCTTGGGAAACGGCAGTGTAAGCTAACCTTGGGTCTGTGCCTACAAAGGGGCAAGACAGCAGCTGTGACAGCTGCAGGTGATGGGCTTTGCAGCTTTGTCAGACAGTGTGGCTCTGGCCATGTGTTGCACCAGGACCTGCTCAGCCAGTGTGCTCTGAGGACCCGTGGTGTTTAAAATGTAAGGAAGATACAGAAAAAGGCTGAAGGGCCAAATACCATCTCCTGCTTTCACACTACTAAATTACAGGCTAGCATCCTTCAGCTGGGGCTCTTACTTGATGAAGGGTGAAGTATGTTGAGTTCCTGTGTAGTCAGATTTTAAAAAATAAAGCTGGAAATAATTAATGGGTCTGAGAGGCAAAATCTTGTGCCGCCTGAAGTCAGAGCTACAGGTAATGGCAAGAGGTGAGAGCCAGGCTGTGGTCTTGGTGAAGTTGTTCCTTGCTGCTGTGAGGTGTAGAAGTACTGTTGGTTGCTTTCACAAAAGGCACAAGAATGTGTTTGGTGACTATGACACAAAAATGTAACCTGTGATTTGAAAACAGCATGCCTTGGCGAAGCTGGTCAGAATCAGTGGACATGAGCAGTGGAGAGTTTCCAAGATTCCAAGCTCCCCGAGGAACCTTTGCTCTTTAGCTTTTGCCTGTGCAGATGTAGCCTGCAGCACTCCAGCTTGGCCCCAGAGAGCAGAACACAACCTGCATTTCTCTGTGCTGTGCCAATGGGCAAGAATTGGGCCGTTTTCTCTGCAAGTGCCTTGAGGAGCTGGAGATGTGAGGTATGTAATAGACGGTGAGCCTCTCTGAGAGGTGTGCCAGCAAAGCTGCCTCAGTTGCTGCAGGTCCAAAAAGAAAGCAGGGCAAGCCCTCCCATGGGAAGGATACGCCAACCTCAAGCTGCTTGACCAAACAGAGAGCAGAGGGACACAGTGGGCAGCTAATGACTGTTGTGCATCACCTTGCCAAGTAGCTGTGCCCGACAGCGGTTTGGCTAGCGGTGGCTGACAGTGGCCGGCTGAACTTATCCCCAGGCAGGCATGAAGGCTGAGATCCCAACCTGCAGCAGAAGGGGCTGAACAGGGGGGTGTCCAAGCTGCTGGTGCTGGAGGAGCAGGAAGAGGGAATGGGCCGTCAACTCCAAGAGAGTGTCTAAGGATGACAAAATTTATAGACACCCTCTCGCTAGATATCTGAGGCGGAGAAGTACCCAGTGCCCCAAATGTTTTAGAAAAGACTGAGCACAAGGGGATGAGCAATGGGCTCTGCCAGGGTGCTGAGAGCTACGGCTCATGGTTAAGCACCTCAGGCTGTTCTCAGGGGGTCTGACTTAGGTCTTAATGGTCTCCTGAATCCCAGAGCACACATCAGAGCTACTGGCCTCTCCTTCTTCCCAAAGGGAGCTCTTTGCACTCTGTGTCCACACCCCTGGGTGTAGCCCTGAGTGTCTCCCATGGGATGGAGAGGCTGAGCACGCTCTGCTCTGGCACAGCCAGGTCCCTCAGACGGGAAGCCCCTCTTTGTGTTTCCCATTTAGTCAGCATCTTCTCTATATATCAGATGTCCTGAATACTGTACTCTTACAGAGTTGCAGCATGTCAGGAGGGGAGGGTTTCTCTGCCACTGCCATGTCACTGCCTGTCTTGCAGCATGGTGAGAGAGCACCCAACAAAGAGGTGCCCAGGTAGAGTACCAGGCAGCAGTGGAGAGCCCACCAGCCTGGTGTGTCTGGCAGTGCCAGGCTCCATCTGATGCTTTGCAGGAGGCATGGCAGCCTGCAACTCTCAGAGGGAGTGCTTTTCTCTGCCCAGTAAATCCTGCTCCTTTCATATCCCCAGGCTTTGCAGCATTGCAGGACAAACAGGCCCTCAGCTCCTGTGCATACCCTGTGAAAGCAGGTCCTGACATCAGTTGTGCATTTCAATGCCACATGTGTGCAGAAGAAACGTACCCCAGAGGCATGAGCCTTCCCTGGAGGTCTTGCTGATGTCAGAGGGGCACCGGAACAGACTGCTACTCGGGTCAAGAACTACAGAGAGATGGTCACAAAGGTCTGCATGGAGGAAATGGGTGATGACAACAGAGACAGATCTACTGCCCCTGAAGCCTGTGTGCAAACCTGAGGAGCCAGGTACTCTTTCTTACGAGTCCATAGTATTAAAATAGGCAGCTGGTTGTTATAAAAACCTGGCATTCACTTGTCTGTTCTCCTCAGAAGTATCCTGTCACCAGACTTTGCAAGTTGTGAATATTGTTGCCCAGACCCAAGGGAGAAATGAGAGTCTGTGGGAGAAGTTGCCCTGGCCAGGAGGAGAAGGCTTTGAGCTCCCTGCAGATTGTGTGTTTGCACAACTTGGCACTCAGCACAAGGCTAAACCCCCAAACTGGGCTGATCCACTTCCAGTCTATATCCCCAAAACACGATGCTGAAACAGAGGTGCTGATTGCCCTTTGAATCAAAGGTTTTCTGGGGCTGACTGTTCGTTTTGGGAGCCAAGGACAGCTTCAAGTCCCGGGCTGCCCTGCACCGAGGGCAAGGGAACACATCGGGCTGGGAATATCCGTGGTGAAATCACCCCGTGCCTCCAGCAGCCCATGGGCACGCAGCCCGGTGAGCCTGGAGCCCTCAGAGGTGCACCCCGGCCCCGGCAGCGGGGCTTGGCCGCTGGGCTGAGCTCAGGGCAGAAAGGGCACACAGAGACCACTCGGGGCACGAGGCATGGGATTCTTCTTAATTTCATTTTTATTTAAAGTTTTAAAAATGAAATTAAGTAATCATCTAAAGTTAATTATACCTTGTCACATTTCTAGCCGTGCTGATCTGATTTGCCTCTAGCCTTGGCTTCAGACAGTTGAACGCACCTACACACTATTTTTCCCATACATGTTTTTTCCTGAACTCGGGATGATGACAGTGTTTCAACTTCAAAACAAAGCTCACAACCTCCATTTCTCTTTTATGGTGGGAAAGAAGGTGGTAATAAGGATTTTAACCAGGAGATGTCAAGACAAGATAGGGGTCTAGGACAGGACGAGAGGCTGGACTAATAAACCAGGTTTCAGGATCACTTCCATGAGCTGAGATGCTGCACTTTTATTCCTCCACAGCTCAAGGAGGCTGATCCCAGTAATATTTTCATCAAGGAAGTGAATAAGATTAATTTTTTCCTCTTTTTATGAGCTTCAGAAGAGACTTAGGAGATGTTTCACTTCCTCAGAGTCAAGATGTTTGACTTCTGCAAAGTCAAGTGAGCCCCTCTCAGCTGTTGACGTTTTGTGTCTGCTACAGGTGAAACTAATCTGCTTGATGCATATTTTAAGCAGAGGGGTTGAGCAGTAAGAGGGACTATTTGTCTGCACTGATTATTTGGCCTTTGTTCCTACATGTCACGCAAATGCACGTGCTGGGGCCTGGGCATTTTCTTTTTCAGCATGCAGTGGTAGCTCCTGCCCTTGGATCAGGGATCAGGTGCCAAGGTCCTGGAAGAAGGAAGACTATTCTGGGTGGATGCCAGTGCTCTCCATAGAATGGAAACTGCTGCCACTCTAAAAGTACTGCTGAAACTTGCATTACTTGTGAAAGGGGGCAGATTTTTCCTATTGCGTGAGTTAAGGATCAGTTATGAAAACCTCACTCTTCTCTGCTGTTGTAAGCTGTGGGATGGCTCAGAACTGCATTATTCTTGGACCAGGTATGAAGTAGTCTAGCACTGAACACAAGAGCATGGTCTGAGCTTTAATTTGCTTGGCCCTAATTTTAGAAGTTGATGTAATATTACTGTATTAAGAAATCTGCTTTTTGCCTTCCCTCTGAGATTCCATCATGTCCCTGAAATGGGTACTGAGTGGTTTGTATTGAATTTTCCCTTTTTTTTTTTCCCCCTCTGTCACTTCAGGCCCACTGGACACAGGGTGCCAGGAATAATTTTCGTATAATGCAAAGTAACTGATGACTTATAATAAGACCCGAGACTTTAAAATGTTTTCTTAATTCCCCTTCTTGAAATGAGAGGTTGAAAAAAATAAACTCCATTTCCCTCCTCTGTGTATAAAATGCCTTCTGTAATCAGAAATGTATCCTTCTGCTTCTGCATTGGAATATCAGTATTTTAATGATTTTTTGAGTGCAAATATGGTAACTAACAGGTGAAAACTATGCCTGCAACAAGTAAACAGAGAGATAAGTGATAGCTTATCATTTGTCTAGTTTAAAGAGCTGACCTAACTGATGGTGATGGGGTTGGGCTTAGGCCTAAAAGCTGTTGAGAAACCAGGTGACTGTAAAACTATCTTACTTGCATATAAGAGTCAGCCATCCCCAAAATTTATTTCAGTGGAGATCTTTCTGAGTGGAACATCTAATTTTTTTTCCTGAAGTAGGCTTAACAGCATTGAGAAGTGATATATTTGTTTAACAATCAGTGAGAGAACTTTGGCCCTTTTCACCAGTTTTACGAAGTGCAGCAAAGACACGGAAAGATTTAAAGGCCCCGTCTTGCTAAACCTTCACCCCTGGAGCTGGGCTTACCCAGGACAGTGAGAACTTGTCCAAGTTGAGCCTGTTGAGTTTTGTGTATGGGTTAAACTTTGTTGAACAGGGTACAAACAGCTGTGTAGAGATTCTGCCTGTGGTTCGAGCCAGTTTACCCTCATGAGCTAAGTACCAGTTTAAGCTAAATTAGAACAATAACGTGTCTTTTCCCCGGTCACCTCTGCTTGTCTGTTCTGACTGAATGAAACCTGTAAAAACCTAAGGGCCAAAGATACATGTTGTCCTGGCTGAGGTGACTATTTGCATCCACAAAATGGGCTTCTAAAGTGCTAGCAGGGAAGAACAGTGGTCCAACGTTGGCATCATTCACCTCAAAGCATATTAAATTATACAGCTCTGTGGTTGGGGATGAGAGTTGTGTCAAGTGTTGGTGAAGAAGTGATGCTTGTATGCCTGTGTGCAGCGAGGTCTGCATTGTGGGGACAGCAGGTACAGGCCCTAAGGGTGCTGGTGTTCCACCTGGCTGCATGGCTCCTGCTTCCAAGCCCCTCATCCTTGCCTCCACAGAGAGTCCCGTTGCCATCAGTAGAGCCACTGAAGTGGTCAGACACTTGCAGAGCATGTGAAGACATGAATCTGGCCCTACTGTGGTATTTCAAAGATGATAGTTCCTACGGGCAAAAAAAAAGGCAATGAGAAGAAACATCTCAGAATGTTTTATAAACAGAAGTTTTATATACAAAGATGCTCAAATAGCATGAAAAGTCAAGCATATACAACAATACCTTTTAAAAAAGAGCTATAGAAAACTGAAAATGACACATGCTGGAAAAACAAAGGAAACAGCAGGAACTGGAGGCTGCCTGTGATCCCTGTTGGTGATTCATGAGAGAAGAGTATTTCCCTGCTGTGATGTGAGCCTTGAGGAGCTCCACACTACCCAGCCCCTCTGCAAGGAGCCTGCGCAAGGAGGCAAAACCCAAAGGAACTGGGTTTTACAAAAGGTCTAATTTGGTTGGAATGCCAAATTTCTAGCTAACCTGGTTTGAAATATCATGTTCCAACGCACAGTTACAGATGAAGATCCAAAAGAAACAGAGTAAAGTGGGTTTTACAAGCCCTTATTTTGTGAGAGCAACCTTATAATGCATGGTCAGGACGCTGGGTGCCAGCCGTAAAGCAGGGCAGGGTGTTTGCACCTCAGTTGCTTAAAATGTTGGGACTCTTCCCACATGGAAGGGATGGTTCATCATGCTGTGCATGTTGATTTTGCACCTAAGCAGTTAAGTGGTAGCTTTTGTGACAGGTGCACCAATAAATAGATGCAGGGAGCCACTTATCATGTAAAATATCTCTGCTGAGAAATACAGCCTGGCTATGAGTCTTGATGCACCAGGATTGCTGTCAGAGCTTCTGTGAGGGCTGGGGTGGGTTTAGTCTGATTCTGCACAGACTTTTTTGAACTAGCCCATGGTTCTTGCAGCACACAGCTGGTGTGGGCATGGGTGAGGGAGGTAGGAATTTTTGCTGCCTGAAAATCGTAGGAAAAGTCAGTTTCTTGCTTTTGTACCTGGGCCCTGCAGACAGGCTGAGCTTGTCCCTGTGAGGAGTCCAGGCAGAGAAGAGCACTGAGAAGCTCAGGTAGTTGTTTCCTTTGGAACTTCTTTTGTGACTGCACATTGGGCTGGTTGGAAGATTAGATTTCAAACTGGGTTAGAGAGAAAGCTTGTTTTCCAACTAAATTAGATGTTTAGTAAAAACTTTTTTTTTTTCCAGCAACTTTCTTGATTCTGCAACTCAGACCTTCTTCTTCAGCCAAAACGTTGCAGTTTATCCTGGGACTGTAGCGTGGGCGTGAAAGCTGGGAAACAAACACCTTTAGCTGAAACAAAGCAAAACCTGGTTTTGAAAATACAACCATAGGACCTTATGAAGCTCGTTGATAACTATCTCCCTAGCCAGCCTGCTTCTCTCAGTCCTTATCATCTGGCCTCTTTGCAGAGTGCCAGAGACTGTCAAAGGAGCTCCAAGCCCCCATGACTCCAGCCTGTGCCGGAGAATGGGGACACATAGCACCCTTACCATGTGCTGCTAGAAAACACCTCTGACATTCCTAATAAAATAACTATAGGAGAGAGAGCAATTGAAAGCTTTTCTTTTGACTACCTTCTTTCCCAAAGTACTTTTTGCCAAAACTGCAAAAGTCACAGAAAAGAAAAAAAAAAAAAAAATCCAACTAATCTAAACTACAGCAAACCCCAGGACAAGGAGCTTGCCAGACTGTGTGATAAACAGGATTCAGAAATTGCCTACTTCGATTTACCCTTCTGCCTCCTCTCCACAGTTGTGTGATTTCACAAGTTTTGCTAGGGAGGCTGTAGTTTAAATAGAGGAGCTTTGCCCAAACCAGTAGCAAAAAGTACTGGAGAGCTTAAAGTGAAAAACAGGAAACTTCTACACCACAGGAATCTTGAATGTTCAGTTTAGAGAGGATTTGCTGATTGGAAAATGCTAAATATTGACTTGAGGGCAATAAGAATGATAAATGTTCAGAAAAGAGGATGTGAGATCAATTTTTAAAAAAAAAAAAAAAAAAAAAAAACCACCAAGAGAGGTAGGCCAGCTAAAAAGCATGTTCTACCCTTTAGGGGGTGAAATCTAAAATTCTGTGACTACGCAAAAACTCTGAGATAAGTGTTTAAGATTTCACTGGCTGAGGATCTCCACTGAATAGTAGGCTTTGTATAGCCTTTAAATCTTGAAAAGGGATAGTGAAGCCATGCCATAAAGGCCAGAAAATGTCCATTTACTGTCTTCCAAGCCCCAGGCAGACCCTCCAGAGATGGGAACAGACCTCAAATACCTGTCACAGCCCCAGTCTTTGCTGCCTCCTATCTGCATATCCCTTAGAGCTAAGCTGAGGGCCAGTGTTTGTGGAGGGTAGCAGTGAGCTCTTTTCCCTCTAGGCCGGTGCCCACCTTGCTTCTCAGCACGAGGCTGGGCGCAGATCAGGGTGAGGGCTCTGGTTTCCATGAGCAGAGGCTCCTCCTCAATTCTTTCATAGCCTGGAGGCAAGGATCTGGCACTGCAGTGAGTGGGAGGAACATCTTCATCCTCTTCCTGGGGCCAAAATCATTTGCACTTGGCACACTTGGTCAAGATGACTAGTATGGGCAGGAGTAGCAGGAGGGTTAGGGAAAGGAGTAGCCTTCACAGGGTCTCTTTCCAGCTATTCCAGGTACGCAGAACCAATGGTCTGTTTTCATCCTGCCCCTGCTCCACCTTCTAGCATTAAGAGAGACCATGCTGTCCTTCTGTGCATGGGAAAGTCACTTCTTTATGTCACATAGTCCCTCTTGTTCTGTTTGATCTTTGTTGATTTATATCACTAACTTCATTCTGCTTTTCTATAAAATGTGGTGTATTCTTTACATGCAGGTATATCTTTCACTTCTTCTATTTGCTTTCCTTGACAGGGATAATACTGTAGTTTTCAATTATTCATTAAAGTCCTATTGCTACGCATAGTAAAAAGTTGAATTGTTCATCACGTATGGTTTGCTCTTATGATGATGTGCTCATCCACCTTGAAGGAATGGGATTTATGCAGAAATAATTGAGTAAATTAACTATCTAGGAAATCTTAGGTAGAACTTAATAATGTCCTTAATATGCTTTTGTACTTGAACTTTAAATCTTCAAAGCTGTAACACCAGCAGTTCCTGTTCTTTCTCACCTTTTTGTGTCGTAGGATAGTACCTCTAACAGCCAGACTCTGTGCCAGGTTTGCCAATATCTCAAGAACATGAAAATCACAACCATCATCTATCTGATGTAGTGCGTCATGGAAGGAGATGCCCTTCCTGGTGGGCACAGGCTCTTTAGTACTGCAGTCTCCCAGTGCTCTGGCTTGTCTCCTATTCTCTTTCATCTCACTTGTAAGACATAACTATCGAGAGACTGCAGACTAAGCCAACCAGCCTTTTCTGGCATGTGGGGTCACTGAGCAAAAAGGAGTTATCTTCTCCTTCTTTTCAATATACTTTGGATAAAAAATAGTAAGCTGGAGCAAATTGATAGTCTGTTCCCAGTGTGTCAGGTCTGACAGGTCAAAAAAATACATGGAAAGAACTGGTAAGACACTGTTTATATGCCAGTCAGGATATGTCCTCAAAAGTAGACCTGTGGTCTAGTCTTATCTCGCTAGAGATAAAATGGCAGACACAAAAATGCCAGAGAGCACACATACTCTCAATAATAACTCCTGATCATTGAAGGTTGAGATGGCACAGAGTGATGCAGGTTCCCTGAGCTCTGTTACAGCAATTACAGTAAATATAACACAGAAACAGAAGCCAGAGAAGGTTCTACTAATAACACTTATTTAATTAAAATGTCCCATACATATGGACAGGAAAGGAAAGAAACATACTGTGGGGAAAGAGTTGCTAATCTCAGCACAGCATAGAGAAGGTGTTTGCAGTTTGGCACTCTCTAGTTTTTTCCTCTTAGGGTGGTCTGTGTTTTACACTGTAAATACATTACTTCCTGTCTCACTTGGAGAATTTAAGAAAAAGATGGAAAAAATGGCAGATATTTTTAAAAACCATATCATTAGTAAAAAGATTGCACAGCATCAACAGTCTGAACTTTTTTAACCTATGCAAAACCAGGAAGTGACAGCTTTTGGTTACATCTCACACATTTGCACATTAATTACCAAATGCTCTCTACTGCACTCTGTGCTATTCCAAAAGGTAATAGCTGCTCCCTCAGCTGGCAAGACCCTTACTTCTCCTATGCCAGAGCAACTAAAAGCACAACTGTAAAAATTCTGATTTCTCAAAAGATTGAAGTCCCCTGGTTGCCAACTTACTTTCTCCAATGTGCTATTTAAAAATCCTGACTTTGAGACCTTTTTCACAAGCCACTCGTAAGGCATGCTCCATTTGCAGAGTAATCTGGCTCCACCAAGTGACAATTGTTGTGATTGCTGGTCAACACCTGCAGATGATATAATACAAATCTGGCACTAGGTACAACAAGTCAGTAACATCAGAATTTCACTGGGGAGCTGTCATGGTTTAACCCCATCCAGCAAGTAGGACCACACAGCCGCTTGCTCACCTCTCCCCGTGCCCCCAATGGAAATGACCATGCTATATGTTCTTTATCATGCAAAGGTCTGAAAGAGCATGCATCGGAAGGTGCAAGTGAAGTGGAGAATCTTGCTGACACGCAGCCACGAGGCAGGATGCTCTCTGACCTATGCTGTATAACTGTTTTTTAAAAAAGGTTTTGGTTTTTTTTTTTCATACAGCATCAGTGTGCACACAGAGCACTGCTACTGGTGTTCCTGCCCTTCGTTGTGTTACACTCTGCTCCACCAGCATCTGGGTTTCTGCACGTGTTCATTATATGGTCAATATTCAGCCCTCAGATTGTGAAAGGTATTACAACAACAGCTCTTCACTAGGATACTCTGTCTTACCTACGGGTGAGTTGCTTTCTGTCATGCCAGGTATCACCGTTGTCAAGATCCACCAAGATCGGAGACATTTTTGTCTCATTATAGCACTGTCCTACTTTGATCTACTTAATCACCAGGAGAAAAATGGGGAATAATTAGTGGACAGCCACATATATTTAATTTTTTCTAAATTTAAAAAAATTTTAGAGAAGTATTTTTAAAAAACTATAAAGAAAAAAAAGCTTTTATAATTAATATCCTGTTCAATGGTTACTGGGGGGCAGGGGGAAGAAATAACACAAATATGTTGGCCATGTAATTACTGAAGTCTTATTTCAGTCATGCTGGGTAGTATGTGTGTAACTTTGTGTGTATTTGTGCCAGGGTGTGTGTGTGCGCATGTGTGCTTGAGGCATGCTTTGCGTTGAAGGTACTGGGAATTTTGTGGTTGCTTGCTTCTGGCTGCGTGTTTCATTACTGCTCTAAAATGGAGCAAGTGAGAGGTCTAGTGAACTGATGGATGATTTAAAGATATATGCTCAGTGGAGGAATTCAGAAAAGTTAAGTGCTAATAGGCATTTTATTGACTTCTGTTTCCCTCTTTGCTCACTCTGTATACTAGCATTATACATATTACTATTGTATTATTAACAATATCAATGTTACAAATTGGTATGTGCATTTTTGTAACAATGCCATGGGATTAGGATATCCCTTCTGGCGTCCTAGATTTTATCTCAACTTAGACCGGTATATGTTAAAGTATTAATAATAAATTATGTTTGGGGAAACGAGACAACTGTATCTGACCTATATAATAACGCCTGTATGTATTTTCTTCTTTTGAATTCTCCCATAAATAGATTAAAATGTTAATTCATCTTTTACTTAACTTATTTACACTAAACTGGTGAATAACTGAAACATTTTAGAATTAATCTGTACATCAAGAAGACAGTGATTCAATTAATGTGGCTACGATGATTTAGAGCATATGCATTTTACCTTAATGAGACATATGTTGTCTCATATTAAATTAACTCATGCTTGTTTGCTGTTGTTGTGTATGTACTGTTTCAGTGGTGAATATGCTAAAGCACATAATTGAAAGAAGAAACATAAAAAGTAAATTTGAAAAGTCCAGAAAAATTTCAGCCATAGGAACCACAGTCCTGCTTGTCATTTACTAACCAGTCTCTCCTCCATCCAGAGGTAATAAGTGCCTTACTGACTAAGGAGAGGAACAGAGAGAACACTTTGCAGTATAATTTGATAATATGCATAACAGTGGACTATGTTTACTTTTTTCCTCCATCCTTACACTTTGCACCTGTCATATCCATCACAGTTTTCAACCTGTCTCTTGCTTTGATAAAAGTAGTGACATGTGGGTCATATCTACAATCCTGTCCAACCTGAGCTACCCTGATGGTTTTATACCATCATTGCTGTTGTCTGACGCATAGCATGAGGCACCTGAAGTCATGGGTGGGGTATCTTCGCTGAGTTTCTGGAGGATACCCTTTTTCTGCATCAACAAGAGCTTGCTATGAGTCACCCAGGCATGGTGGCCCTTCTGCGCTGGTCATTCCCTACATGATCAATGGCATCACCAAAGATGAGCTGGCGAAACCAAATACAGTGCGTCTAATCATTAGACCTGACAAAGCAGTTGAAGTTGCTCCTGTTACTGAAATCAGTACAAGTCTTTGGATGATTTTCTCCCAAGGACTGTATTGCCAATTTTCTTACAAACATCCAATAGAAATGTTATAATTCCACTTATTTGAAGACTCTGATCACAGAAGCAACCAAAACAACTAATTAACAATGCATAGGACATTTCAGATCCAACTTCTTGCTTAGATGGGAAAAGCAAGTTTCTCACTTAAAAGCACTTTACTTAGACCTCTAGCAGCATGTGTTGGATAGCAGCATGTAGCATCAATTTCAAGCTCTGATCATAGAATCATAGAACAATAGAATGTTTAGAGTTGGAAGGGACCTTAAAGATCATCTAGTTCCAAACCCCCTGCCATGGGCAGGGACACCTCCCACTAGACCAGGTTGCTCAAAGCCCCATCCAGCCTGGCCTTGAACACCTCCAGGGAAGGGGCCTCCACAACTCCTTTGGGCAACCTGTTTCAGTGTCTCACCACCCTCACAGTAAAGAATTTCTTCCTAATATCTAATCTAAATTTCCCCTCTTTCAGTTTAAAACCATTACCCCTTGTCCTACTGCTGCACTCCCTGATAAAGAGTCCCTCCCCATTTCTCCCGTAGGACCCCTTTGGGTATTGAAAGGTGGCTATAAAGTCTCCCTGTAGCCTTCTCTTCTCCAGGCTGAACAACCCCAACTCTCTCAGCCTGTCTTCATAGGAGAGGTGCTCCAGCTCCCTGATCACCTTTGTGGCCCTCCTCTGGACCTGTTCCAACAGGTGCATGTCCTTCCTGTGTTGAGGACTTCAGTGCTGGACACAGTGCTCCAGGTGGGGTCTCACAAGAGCAGAGTAGAGGGGCAGAATCACCTCCCTCAATGAGAAGTGTCTGGAATGCTCCCAGAATCACAGCTCTGATTTCTTTAATTTAGCGTCTATCCACGTGACTCAGTAAAGTGAGATCAAACCTGAGTTGTGGTTATATCTTTTAATCCTTCTCCAACTCTAGTCACTGTAACAGCTCTTTTGCCATATGAATATACCTACCTGCAATAAACTAATCCAGACACAATATAGCATCATCTTCATTGAGAAAAACATTAATCTACTTGAGCTCAAACTATTGACTACTTGGGAAGATTCATTACAAAAATAGAATGAATACAGAGGAGGTAGCTTGAAGATTGCTAATGTAGTAACAAAAATACAAATGTTTTAAACTACGAGTAATCTAGAAATGAGCACAATTTGGTAACAATTTGTCAGTACCACTAATACTAGAAGTAAGAAAAAAGTGATGAGAAATTATTTTTTCTTGGTAAGTATATTTCAGGAAAAAAAAAAAGGAGTGGGTAACTAGGACTGCCTTCGGATAGCCAAGAGGAAAGCAAACACATTTCACTTAATTTCAGTTGGTGTATTCATTTCTAGCAAATGGATGACTAATGGCTAAAAGACCTTATCAGCATTGCTGGAAACCACTAATTGCCAGTTGGCCAAATGCAAAATGTGTTAGCCACAAATGAGGCAAAGTTTACAGCAAAATGTATTATTTTGGTTAGACCAGCTGCTGTTTGGCTGGAAAAACTGGAAAGCTTAGTCTAATTGAATAATTAATCAACTAGATAATTTTAGAGGCAGCTGTTTGCAAGGGGACATGTAAAGATGTTAGTGCCTGCTGTACGGAGGGATACACTGAACCACTGGGGTAAAAAAGAGTGGAATGTTTGTGGGGTGTTAGAATGAAGTAGTTGTGCAATACCATAAAACCATGTACAATACTGTGTTGAGCACTTGTTCCTTAATATCCTGTAAAGTCCTTTTTTCCCCCAAGCTCGCGGGGCTTGGGGGACTTTTTGAGGTTTGTTTGAAGGAGGTTGGTAGATGTTTGTAGGAGCTCAGAAAAATGATCAGGGGGACAGAAAGGGGGTGGGGGAAGTGAATAGAAGCTAAAATGCTGGTTTGGCTTTCTGTGACATTATGAACTAAAACAGAGACTCTTATTATCTAATTTGCTCATCATTTTTCATCTGAAGCCTAAGAGCTCATGACTCTTTATGGTGTCATCTCATATCTCAAAAAGGGTTCTTTACACTGGATAATGAAATGTGTTCCCACAGCAACTTATTTGATAGAAAGAGAGTGAATCCCAACTTTTTCAGTCCAAATCAAAAATAAATTAAATAAATTATATAAAAAGACGTACAGCACTGTAAAAGCTATGGAGGCAAAGATGAAAATTTTGAGCTGAAGAAATGAAAAATACAGAATCTTTCAAGGAGTGGGTATGCATAAATGGATACATAGCGTGACTGCAGTTTCCATTCTCAAACCATAAAAGGCTTTTACAGTTTGAAAGGTGTCCCTGCCCATGGCAGGAGGTTGGGCCAGATGATCTTTAAAGGTCCCTTCCAACCTAAACTATTCTATGATTCCATGACCCTGTGTTCTCAGTGCGTACATTTTCTTTACCTGCATTTATATTTGGAAATTCTATACAGTACACTTACTTTTCTGATTGGAAAAGAGAAGGAATCCAATGCACTAGAAATTGTTTGCTGTCTTAAAAATGTTGTTATTCATTAAATTCTACCTTTTTTCCTTGAGGGAATTCCACAATGTGCTGCTGGAGACGGTGAAATACTTGGATGTGAAATGGCGGTTGATGGTAACAGAAACGAGCCTTCTCGTTTTGTTTTGGAAGTCTGCCAGCAGTCTGACAACGTCATTTCCTTAATGAAAATGGCTCCAGACAAAGGTAAACAAATCTAAGTAGAAATTAGGCATTGTTTCTAAAACATAATTACTGCTTTTGAAGTAATTGTGAAGTAATTTTCACTTATTATCATAAAAAGAGTACATTAATGTCAGTAAAGGATAAACCTTTTGAATGGAGATGCCTAGCAGAATAGAAGAACTTGAAGATGGGCTTTCTTATATCTGCAGTCTATTTTCATTATCTACTGAGCAGTTCGATAGAGACAACTATTGTTCAGTGGTGCAATTAGTATTTATGCAATCAACAGCTGTTACAAAGTAAAAGATTTAGAAAACCTATTTAGAAAACCAGATGTGGCCTGCAGCTAAAATGCCCAAACTGCAGTAATTTACAGGAATTCTCAATCAGTAGTCCATTAACGAGTTGCTTTCTGGAGGATGTCTTAAACAAAGGTTATTTTGGTTACTGCACACTGGTTCATACAAGTCTTTTTAGAAATTCTTATCAATGTAATTGTTTACAGGTTTCAAATACGAACAAAACTCCAAATTGGTTTATCTTTGTTTTCAATTATAAAGGCATACATCAGAGTTTTGTGTGGACAAAATAGTTTCAGATCTAGAAGATACTTTTTTCAAGTGAAGAGAGGCTATTTCACAGTATGTTACCAAAAAGCATGTCCACTGGGCATTACTATTCAAAGATGAGAACTCAGGATGCACTTTTTATGTGTGACTTGGACCACACAGAGACACCTGATTCAACAGGAGAGTTTTCTAACAGAGGGGAAATTGGACTTGAAAGTCTAGAGAAGTGCAATGTAGAAAATACAATTCCAGTATTTTTCCAAGATATATCTAGGATGAAGCAATTGGAAGTAGAAATCGAGAGACCTTCTGAGGATCGGTGTAAATATTTATTTAATCTTACTTGAAAGTTGCCTCTATGACATAAAGCTAGGAGTTCCTGTCTGGCACCTTCACAGACATTGTCTTTTAAGAGCCGCATTTGCCTGAATCATCCTAAGTGCATAATCATAGTTTCATAGGATGGTTCAGGTTGGAAGGGACCTTGGTATACCTTACATTTTGAAGAGGATAGACCTGTGAGCCATTTTCTGGTGTTGTCAAAAGTCCTTCATCACTGCAGCACTGTGAATGCACAGAATTGTCTCAGACAGTGCAGACACAGCAGCTCCACGTGAATTGTGCTCTTACTAGCTCTCAAGAGGCAACTATTGAAAGGAAGCTATCTTAGTGAAATTAGGCTGAAAAGTAAATACGTTAAACTACCTATAAATACAGGCTTGGAGGGAAAGATATTTAAATATGAAAAATACATTCTTAATTAAATATTTAGAGAAGGATTGAGAAATAGCAATACAAAAGAGTTCAAGCAGAAACAGACTTCCTGGATTGCCAAAAGTTGTATTTCACGGTCTAGTACCTGTTGGAGAAGGTCTCATCATTCAGATGTTATCTCTCTTTTCATATTCCTTTGCAGTTTTGATTTCTCCTCCAAGTCTTTCATACCCTTCAGGAAGAAAAGCAAGACCTAGAGCCTGGATCCAAAATCACTTCTTGGCCTGTCCCAGATGGGAAACCTACTTAAGGCTGTTGCTTCACGGTGGTTTCCACAGGCATTTACTGGGTGGCTGCCAGCCCCTGGTCCTGCTCCCCTTCCACCTGAGGTGCTGGGAGCCTTCAGATGGATGCTGAGCTCCCCGACCTTCCTCTGCCTGGCATCGGTGGGAGCTCCTTCCCCACGCCAGGCACGGTGTCCCTGGGGAGCGCTGTGCTGGCACCTTGAGGGTTTGTTCCCACTGTTGCCCGTGGGAATAGAGCCCATCTTCAAAGGCAGAAGCTGCATCTGAAGAGCCTGAGGGTAAGCATGAAGTCTGTGCTGTCCCTTTAAAAAATTTAAAAATCCCTTTGTGCTGGGTCTGCACTGGGTGAGCAGTGATGTGAGCTGCTCAGGCCCTCCAGGACCAGCTCTGGTGCAGGGAACTGACTTGCTGCGTAACAACTTTTCTACTTGATGTGAAGAAATAATCCTGCTCCCACAGACCCCAGTGCATTGGCTCTGGCATTTTCAGGCTTCTTTTGTAGTGGTGAAGTCTGTGTTTTTCAAAATATAGCGTGGGGACGTTCAGGGGCTTCCACGAGGTGTCAGATCAAGACCAGTGCAAGACCAGTGTGCAGCAAGTGCAAGACCAGTGTGCAGCAAAAAGGCGCTGGAGATGAATGGCAAGAAATGCAGGGAAAGGACTACAGGCAGCACTTGGGTTGTGCATAGGAGGTTTGCACAGCAGACTTAAACAGTCCTGTTCCAGCCCTGACTGCTGACAAGAGCTGCAGGAGCCTGGTTTTTGCCTGGTTTCAGGCAAAGCAGTGGCTGATGGTGTGCTGGAGGCTCCTGCTACAGCTGCCAAGTGTCGTTTTCTTGTCTCCATGATGCCCAGGTTGTCCTTCAAATGGAAAAGTTGGTGCTGGTGGTACAAGTCGCTGCTCTGTGGTGGCATTTGAGGCCAGTGGGAAGCAACCCATGCTCCTCAGCCATCAGGTGCTTTGTGAGCCATCTCTGCATGGTCAGACCCAGAGGCACATGGGGCTGATGACATCACTTCAGTGCAAAGAGTGAAGTCCTTCACTGTCCTCTGGTTGACTCTGGTAGTCCCATCTGAAGCCTGGTTGTGTTTTTTTCTGTACGTCTGGGCATTTCCTCTCTGTGATCCAAATTTCCTTCACCAAACACGCTTTGGCCACGAGGCTGTGCAGGGCAAATGCATTGCTGAGCTCCCCAGGAAGCCAGATGTGCTCAGTAGTACATTTGATAGCTTTGATCTGGGACATCAGCAAATGCTGTGAGGTTTGGGACATTCCAAAGCCTAGGTTGGTCAGTGAAGCAGGGAGCAGAGGGACACAGTGGCCAGCTAATGACCTGCCGGTGGTTTGGCGGGGAGTAGCTAACATCCCACAGACTTTTCTGATTGCCCTTTGAATCAAAGGTTTTCTGGGGCTGACTGTTCGTTTTGGGAGCCAAGGACAGCTTCAAGTCCCAGGCTGCCCTGCACCGAGGGCAAGGGAACACATCGGGCTGGGAATATCCGTGGTGAAATCACCCCGTGCCTCCAGCAGCCCGTGGGCACGCAGCCCGGTGAGCCTGGAGCCCTCAGAGGTGCACCCCGGCCCCGGCAGCGGGGCTTGGCCGCTGGGCTGAGCTCAGGGCAGAAAGGGCACACAGAGACCACTCGGGGCACGAGGCATGGGATTCTTCTTAATTTCATTTTTATTTAAAGTTCTTTTAAAAAAATCAATAGTGAAATTAAGTAATCATCTAAAGTTAATTATACCTTGTCACATTCCTAGCCATGCCGATCTGATCTGATCTGATTTGCCTCTAGCCTTGGCTTCAGACAGCTGAACGCACCTACACACTCCATTATTCCCACGCATGTGTTTTTTTCCTGAACTGGGCATGATGACAGTGTTTTCAGCTTCAGAACAAAGCTAACAATCTTTCCTATTTTTTCTTTTTTTGGTGGGAAAGATGGTGGTAATAAGGATTTTAACCAGAAGATGTCAAAACAAGATAGGCATCTAGGACAGGACGAGAGGCTGGACTAATAAGCCAGGTTTCAGAATCGCTTTCAAGAGCCAGCAACTGCAGTGATGGACTTCTACTCAACCAGTGCAGCAAGCCAAGCCCGGGAATTATTTCAAGACTACTTTTTCAATTCCCCTGATTTTACTAAAGAGGTAAAGAAGATTTTCTTTTTCCTTTTTCTGGGCTTCAGAAGAGACTTAGAGGATGTTGACTTCCACTGGTGAGCTGCTCTCAGCTCTTGAGATTCGTAACAGTCAGCATTCGGAAGGGAGGAATCCCTTTGTGTGGTGTGTCTGCTGCAGATGGAACACTCTCCTCCTGCTTAACATGGATGTCATGCAGAGGTTTATCTGTAGGGGAGATGCTTTTCTGCACTGACCATTTAGCCTTCATTCCTACATCTTACACACATGCATACCTTGGCTCCTGGGCATTTTCTTTCTTAGTGAGGGGCAGTAGATCCCTTATTTGGATTGGAGGGTAGATGCCAAGGTTTTGTAAGAGAAGGGCTATGCTGTGTGTATCCCAGTGCTCTCCACAGAATGGAAACCATCCTCACTTTAAAAGTACTGCACTTGCAAAAAATCATGTTCTTCATCAGACAAGTAGAGTTTGTCTGTTGCTTTTACAAAAAGCCACAGGAAGTAAAAGCATGGATGTTAGTGAAGCCTGACTTTGCCCTTGGCACAAGGCTGTGACTCGTGACCAGGAATCTGGGTGCTTGATCAGACCATGGCAGCTGTGGGGCAGAGCGTTTGTACCTCTGCTGTTCTAAATGTTCTTCTCACATGAAATGGTTGGTTCAATATGCTGTGAATGTTGGCTGTGCACTTATGTAACATAAACTGTAGCTTTAGTGACAGACCTAACAACGAATTGATGCAGGGATACACTTATCATCTAGAATCTCCCTGCTGAGAATACAGCCTGTCTGTGAGTCCTGATGCACCTGGGTTCCTGTCAGAGCTTCTGTAAGGTCCAGGATGATTTTAGTCCGATTCTGTCCAGACTTTCTCATAACATTCCATGATTCTTGCACCATACAGCTGGTGTGGACATCGTGGGCAGCCTGAAAACCATGTAGTACTTTTTTAAGGCTGCAGGCAGATGGCTATGTCCTGACCTGCCTTTGAGCTAACTGAACGGGACGTAAGAAACTGCTGGGCACGGCATGAGCAATTGCCAGACATAACAGGTCCCAGTGTGAGAAGCCAACAAAAGCTATATACAGCACCATCAGGAATGGATGGATTTCACAGATGGTTAAAAGTGAATTATGTGAGGAATAACCAGACTTCACAGATAACTGTGAGGGAGGCTTGAGAACCTTCTAGGGGGGTGGAATCTTGCAAGGCCTACAGTGCCTATATAAGAGTACCAGTAATGTCATAAAAGGTCAAGATTATCTATGTAGCATTATCAGAAGTGCAGAATTTGAGTATGGACGTAGCCAAATTTGGATTGATGGGGAAAAAGTAATTAGGGGTGGCTTGTTTATTTGGGAGGAGACTAGGGTGGAGAAAGGAGGATTGAAAGATGGGAAAAGAGCTAATAGATGTAAATGACGTAATCACAGCTGTCCATGGGTAACTGCCCTTTGTCACTAAAGCCTGGAGCAGGACAATTAGCCAAGCCTGTTTTTCTGATCATACCATGCATGTCTAACTTGTTTCCAGAGTCAGGAGGTCCAGGGTGCATTCAGTTGAGAACACCCAAGATGGACAAGTCGAGCATCCCAGCATCACCATGTTGGTATCTGTTCCAGGCCTGATAGTATCAACACTTCCCTATCGGCCTAACATCAGTATTCGTGATACAAATGTTCATTACATACTTCGTAACAGGTTGATTACCCTGCTTCAAAATGCTGTGTGTGCTTTACTGACTCATCTTGGAAAGTTTCTTGTTGCTGAGCCAAGCTATAATGGGGAGAGCAATGGCAGTCCCCAGGCAGGGTCTGCAGGATGAAGCCTGCAGTTGTCCCTTTGAGGACTGCAAACACAGAAATGCACTGAGAAGCTCGCATCGTTTTTATGTTGTTTACTTTGGATCTTCATGACTTCAGCTAATCTAAACCACAGCAAATCCCAGAACAAGGAGCTTGCCAGACTATATGATGAGCAGGATTCAGAAATTACCTGTTCACATTTACCCTTCTGCTTCCTCTCAGCAATCTTTTGATTTCACAAGTTTTTCTAGATTAAATAGAGAAGTTTTTCCCAAGCGAGTGGTAAAATGTACCAGAGAGCTATAAAAAATTCGAAGTCCTATGCCACAAAGATTTTTAACTTCAGCTGAGCACTTTGGTCACATAGCGTATCATGTGCTTGGCACATGTTCATTACTGCACCCTGTATCGTGCATTCTACTCACAAGACTCCATGTCTGGAGAGCTGATCTTGTTCGTTGCCTCGCTCACCTGCTTGTCAAAATGAGCATTGAAGGGGGACGACGGTGCTGTCCTGTCTCCAATATATTGTTTGTAAATGGGAATCTAGGAGTGTAGTTTGGTGAGAGGTTCCTTGAATAGGGGTTTCTTCAAGAGTTTCTCATTCAGCTCCTGGGCCTCAATCAGCCAATCAAGAGAATTCTGCTCCCAGAGCTCCAGCGTCTCTGCCTGCAGTTCTTGAGGCACACCAGGAGGTGAAGCCCACACCCCCTCTTACCCTTGTCCCTTGTCTCCCTTTGAGTTCTGGCCTGGTTTATGGATGCCACTTGGGTACAGACCCTGTTCAGCATTAATGGAGACTGAGATAAGAAAGGGGTTGATGATGATGGGAACTGGAATTCAGGAGGTCCAAAGTTAATTCCCACTTTAGCCAGGGAAGCTTTGTGTGATCTTGGGCATGGGCCTGAAGCTAAAATATCTGTAAAGAGGAAGTTGCATATCCCTGCCTTCCTGGAGCACTGATGGTATAGAAATAGGGCTATAATAAGAGCCATATTTATGCCTTTAAGAGCAGTGTAGGGCTACCTGGTCTCTTCCATATATGTCACATTGAATGTCACCCTTTGGATACAACATTGTTTGCAAAATTCCGTGTGATCATCTAAGTCAGCTTTGCTTGTTTAAATTAATTCTTCTGGATGATGGATTAAATACAGCTCATTTTATCAGGCTTTCCTAGACTTTCTGGCAGGGTAATTAATAGCAGCACACACAAAGCATTAGTAGGTTTTGCGTGGTTCTTATTGTGAAACAATTGTAATGATGAAATGTTTTCATCTAAAGACCTGAGGACTGAGTCTCTAGGGTGTTAATAAAATTAATTGAACAGAGTGAATAGAATCTCAGAGAGAGCAAGACTTTTCCTTCTGGCAAGCACAGGTACTCCGCAAGTGAGGTGTGCTGTTCTGACAGGGGAACAGGAGCAACAAAGTAAAAAAAGGCTGTTGTTTCCAGGCAGACAATAGTCTGGTCCTTGTTCTCCAGCCACTTTGTCAAGCCTACAGCAGACAGAAGTGTCCTGAACCCCTCCAGCTCTCCCATTTCAGTATGCTCCAGTCTTACTGGCATGTCTTACTGCCAGGAATAAGGCATGTGGAACAGAAAGTTTGCTTCTGCCTCTGCTACTCTTGGTGTTTTTATTTCACAGGCCAAGTAACATAAATTCCAGCAATATTTTCCCTGTGATTTCTTGGGCTGTTGCATTAATGAAGATGTATTAATGCTGAGGAAGAAATGCTCATAGTACAAGTTTTAGGTTCAGGATGTACTTATTATAATAATTGATGGCTGGATTGACAGTGCTGGCAGGGTAAGGTCTACAGTCTAGTCTCAGAATGAGTTCATTATTCTGCCATTCAAGAGCTTGGATAAATTGTTGTCACTGGTTTTAGCGCAGGTAAAGATTAGCCTTCTCAAGAGACTGGCAGCTTCATACTTGATGTAAGACATAATACATGGAGTTGGAGGAAAGCAGAATTACTACAGAGTGAGCGTTGATGGGACTTGAAATCTTGGCAGCATGGAGCAGTTCTCTGATCTCTACCGGTGTCCTACAAAGGACAGCAAAACTAATTCTGCCCTGCCAGTACCAGGAAGATGGGGGAAGCACAGGCATCATGAATAAACAAAGAAGGGAAATGAAGCACACAGGAACTAAAGAATATTGTATTTTTTATTCCAGTTTCTTAAGAAGCCTGCAGTCATGCACTCTTGCTCGCTCGCTCTGTCTCTGTCCTTGTATATCTCTGTTGATTTTACCCTTTCCTCCCATCAATAACTTTTGACTCTTGGTGTTTTCTAGAGGAACTGAGATCTCAAGTGTGCCTGTCAAGAGGCCTCAAGGTAAAGGAGAGGCCCTGTCAAAGACAAGTTCAGTGCTTATTCAACAGAAAGGTTTCCATGTAGGAGGGACAGAAAAAGGGAGAGAGTGGATGACTGTCCAGATTGCGAAGTGCTTCGGTTAAAGATTACATGAAGTCACAGCTAATTATTATCAACATGCTCAACACATTTTGCAGCCCGTGATATATTCTTACTAGCAAGCATGGAATATATTCTTCAGGAGCAATTATTAAGGTAAGATAAAATGTATGTGATTTAGTTCTAAGGCTGTTGGGACTGACAAGATGAAGGCATAGTCTTCTGGATGGGGAAGAGAATGCAAAGAGGAAAAAGAGGTTAACAAGTTATTTTAAGATTTTAGGCCTCATATTACATTTTTTATTTACATTCTTTCTTGATAAGGATGATGTGAGTTGTTTACATTACTGAGGGATGCCACACCCCAGTGTTAAAAGGGCTGCCAAGAAGGTTTAGAAAAAGAGTGCTTCATGGATGAACTACACCTCCAAAGGTTCAGACTATTAGCTGTAGGATATGCTAAAGGGCATGTGATCTATGGGCCTGTGTAGCTCTGTAGTGGTTTTGAGGGATGTGTGGCATCCAGGTGGTAGACTTTGGAGTCTGAAGAGGGATTTGGATGCTTTTGAACTATATCTAAATATTATTCCTGCACAGTTTTGTGGTTTCAGAAAGTTCAGAGGAACAGTTTACCTTTGAAGGGCTTTAAAACCAAACTATCAGGTGTATTTTCTTCATTTACCCCAGCCCTCAAAGTGTTCTAGATATTCTGCAGATAGGTAAGAAAGCCAGGGGGATGATTCAGCAATCTTTATTCACATTAGCAGCCTCAACAGCAAGGCTTACTCTTCTCTGATGGATTTATGATCTCCTTACAGAAGGGCCAGCTAAAGAAAGGAATACAATAAAGTGATGGTGTGGGAAAGCTTAGCTGTCTCCCTCAGCCAGCATCTTCTGGTTTGATCTCACTTTGCTGTTGATTTTTATATTTATATTTGGCATCTTTCTGAAGTGCTTCTTATCACAATGGAAGCACAAATCATGTTAATTAATGAGAGTAGCAGCCAAAAAAAAGAAAAAAAGGAGCTAGGACTTCTTTGCCATAGTCAAAAGCTCTTGAAAAACTTGTCATTGACATTGTTTTGGCTGAACAAAAATTAAATACATAATCACTATTAGACTTAATTGACTTGATCTTTCTTTCTATTACACTGATGAAAAGTACATGGCAGAAATTCTTAGCCTTGTACAACTATATTGCCACATAGACATATTGCTAAATAGCTGAGCATCATCTCCTTGACTTGGCCATCTACCATTGAGGGCGTTGAAATATCTGAGGTAGTCTACAATAGCTTTAGCATGATGGAGAAAAAACCCTTCCTGTTGACGTAAAATATCTGTCAGGCACAAAATTAGGGTATGACGCTGTGAATCACCACAGCACAGCTGGAGAACCCATACGTTCAAAACCTTTCGTGACTTCTCATGCTCATCTGCAATCATCCAATGAGCATTACTTTAAATAATCCTCTTCCTAACCTCAGATAACAGCTTACGTTGCTCACTGTGGGATGCTGTCCACCTGGCCACACACCAGCAGCCAGGTTACAAGAAAACGTGAGTCTTCTTCAGCCACAAGTAGACACCAGTGCATCCTGTAGATTGGCTGCCTCAGCAGAGGAGGGAGCAACTAGCAAAGCTCTCAGTGAAGGCTTCTTTGCGTTTAAATTCATAATCCATCAGTCATTCGGTGGTTGCCTCCCAACTCTCCCATACCAGCCAAACATTTTCTGGGCTCAGATCTGACAGTGAAAGAGAAATCGAAAATTTACCACCAGAGTTTATTCAGTTCCTTCTCTGACTTCAGGTGAGAGATGATGAAAATTTATCTGGCTCACTCACCACCAGCAGCAAAACAATGCAACTGACTTAGCAGGGACACATAGCTGTTCTCCTAAGAATGAGAATAAGAATTATTCTTATAGCTCCTGAATAAACCACCCATTGGAGGGGTGTGAGGTGATTATGGCAATTTAGACCAAACTAGGTAAGTATTAACTTTTCAAGTCTTTGCAAATCCTCTTGGAGCTTTTGAATCATCTTTATATGCAGCCAGAAATAGCCCTCTGAATGTCCAAGGGTGGGAAGGTTGGGGATCAATCTTCTCAATCTTGTGATACACACAACAAAAATCTTTGGGTGGCCAAAAGTCACAGGAGATGTACCACAGAGAGAAAGAAGTACAGGGAGATGGCAGCAGGTCCCTGTATGTGGAGTGAAGGTGGGCAGAAAGTATCTCAGTGAGATCTAGTCTGAAAGTCTCTCTTAGCTTACTTTCTTTTCCAGCAGAAGGACAAGGCTGTGGTTATCCAGCAACACCAGCAGAGCCCTGTGACAGACACACGGTATATTGCCATGGAAGCCATTTCCAAACTGCAGATCAGGGGGCAATCCTGGAGGACAGACCTTGCTAGCCACCACTGCTATTCATCTCAAAGTTGAATCAGGATTATATGTAAACAAGGAAGAAAGTAAACTGGTTTTCCCCAGCAGCAAAAGATCAATGTAGCCTGAAGATTTTAAATGCAAGACTGGTCCTGAAGAACCATTTACAAACTCTCTTTAAAAGTTTGCCATGGTTCAGAGCTGCTGTCTTGGCATGAGTTACATGGAGCAAAATTGGATTCTTGCCCTCCCACCTGAATGGATGATCTCAGGCATCTCTAGTACAGTAAGTCTGGTCGTAAGACAATAGGTAGAGAAACCAAGATACTTCAAATGGTTAATTCAGCTTAAATAGCTTAAAAGCTGTACCCGAAACAGCTGGGTCTATGGCATTACTGAGCTGTCGGTCATATACACTCCTCAGTTTTTCTTGATCTATCTATCTCATTTTTCTTGATCTTGTCATATGTCAACCCTTGATTCTTCTCCCTTCCTTGATAACTTTGTCTTTAGTAAAATACCATCCATTGCTATTGGGCTTCCCAGATAAAAGTTGGACTCAGTATAAATGCAAGAGTTGCTTCTGTTGCTAACTCTTGCTGGTGGGGTGGTGGGATGGGGGAGGCTGCAGGGGAATGCGTTCATTAAGGAGGGGGAAGTGAAGCTGATCAGCAATAAGCAAGTGCCAGTAGGAAGGAGAAAGACGGCAACAGCCCTGGGTCTGGCAACACGAACTGAAGAAAGTGGACAGACAGACAGGACACACTGGGATCGGGGGCGTGGGGGGGCTGAAGCTGATTGCATACTTGCCAGCTGGCTACTAGGTGGTTTTTGGCAGGCAGGTGAGGAGGGGGCTCTGTGGAGCTGGTCAGGGAAGGAGAGGATAGACCAGAGGTGCTGGAAGATCAGAGCAGAGGTCTCTGCTCTTTGACCAGCAAGTGGGTAGAGCTGGAACAAAGTAAGCTGTAGAAGACACAATGCAAATGTAGTTATCTCCTCTGGCAAGGACGAGAGGTATTGCTGGATGCGGCACTGCATAGCAGGGACCTGAGGCCAGGCACAGCATAGCTGAATTCCTCTTTTCTCTCAGCTAAAGCCCAACCACAGCAGACTCCAGCAGCACCCTCTGGAGCTGTGGCTTGGCATAAGTCTGTTAAGACCTGCTGTTCATGGGAGCAGTGAAAATAATCCAGGGGGCTGGATCTGCAACTCCAATCAGTCACACACGAAGCTCTGTTTATATCTTCCCACACAACCAAATGATCTGTGATTAGCAAACACAGGCCATTTCTAGCATCATAGACTAGACTTGCTGTTAATTAAGAAAGGGGATGAAGAGGGAAAAAAATGTTATCCAGCTCTTCCCCCCCCAAGTGCTTCTTCTCTGTCTTTGTTTTATTGTCACTCTCTTGCTGATAGTCTTCATGCCCTGTCTCCCAGCAGTGATAGAAACGTTATACTGTTCTATTAGGACTGGTTTCCCTTACAGGACAAACATCATCCCCTGGGAAACTTAGGAGTTACTAGCGCTGCAAGTTCATGCCTGCATGCTCACAGCTGATGGTCTCCATCAAGTCCCAGGTGCTGGAAGCGTGTTAGAGAGTGTGTGTGTGTGTGTGTGAGAGAGAGAAAGCGTATATGTGTGTGCAGGTGTGTGTGTGCATGCTCACACTGTGGCTGGGGGACAGGGATGGGGAATCTCTGTGTTTAAACATGAAAAAGTTAAATTGTGAGCCCTCCTGGTCTGGAAAGAAAAAAGAAGAAACACAGAAAAAGGTGGAGCCACAGCTAAAAAAAAAATCAACAACAAAAAAAAAGCAGGAAAATTAATGGTACGTATTATTATTATTATTATCGGGCCCCAGACTGACAGGCAGCATAGAGGCTGCTGGTGATTCTGTAAAGGGCTGCTTGCTCTTAAGGCTCATGCCCTCATCTTTCTCTCACTGGAAGAAACTGTGGCTGGGAGGGGAGATGTGTGACAGGAACAGTGTGCAAAGACAGAGACCGTGCAGAATCACTTTGATACACAGGCTTTAAAGCTGCAGCATCCCACGCTCCCCCTTCCAAGTGGCCAGCCCCAAGGGGGGTTCAGTAGACTATGCTGTAGTCCTGATTATGCTCAGCAGTGATTTAGGGCTCTTTCCCTCGTTTCATTCCCTCCTGCTCCCTCGCACTCTTCCAGGGCCTGTGCCATAGGCACGGTGCCTGCTTGCAGGGCTGATGCTCTCCCCGGCTCCAAGGCAGAGGCTGCAGTGAGAAATGGCTGGGCATCGCTGAGCAGCTGGAAGCAGTTATTAACTGAATTTGGCATCCAAGCTGAACTATGAATGCATCTGGGTGGCTTGAATTGTTCTTAATTATATTTTTGTTTTATTGTTTTCATTTTGAGCTGTGCTCTACCACTGCTCTCTGTATACCTCTGTGCTGTACATTTTCTTTGCTTCCAGCCCGGGGTAATTGCTCCTTGTCGTGCTGTGTTTGCCATTTTAATTTTTTATCATCTCGGTTACTTTCTTTTCTTTTCCCCTTTTGATTATTTGGTTATGTCATTCCCATTTGCCCTGACATTTCAATAAATTCACTGCTACATTATCTTTGTCCCTAGAGCTGCAGTTTATCTTTCTCTTCTAATGTCTCTGTCTCAAAGCTGGATATAAACTGTTTATTTTTTCCTAACAGCTTCCCTTTTGGGCTGAGGAGCCAAGAGCAGCAGAGACCAGCCCTGCCGCAGACAGCAGCCTGCTGGGCTGCAACCGTGATGCCAGAGTGCCCCCTTCCAGAAATACTGGGAAACGACACGGCTCTTCCTTACAGGAGGAAGAAAAAACCGGGCAGGACTCCGCAGCTCAGTGTCTGGGCATTGATTAACATCCAGGTACTCAGATGAGACTGGCTAAAAGGATGCTGGTGCAAATGGTGTGTAAGGAAATGAAGTTTTTTTGGAATACGTTTTCAGGTTGTGAAAAATTGTGGCCAAGAAGGCCAATAGCATCCTGGCTTGTATCAGAAATAGTCTGGCCAACAGGACTAGGGAAGTGATCACCCCCCTGTACTCAGCACTGATGAGGCTGCACCTCAAATACTGTGATCAGTTTTGGACTCCTCCCTACAGGAGGGACATTTTGGTGCTGGAGTGTGTCCCGTGAAGGGCAACAAAGCTGGTGAGGGGTCTGGAGAACAAGTCTTATGAGGCAGCTGGGGTTGTTCAGCCTGTAGAAAAGGAGGCTCAGGGCAGACCTTACAGCTCTCAACAATTACCTGAAAGGAGGTTGTAGTGAGGTGGCGATCAGTCTCTTCTCCCAAGTAACAAGCATTGGACAAGAGGAGATGGCCTCAAGTTGCACCAAGGGAGGTTTAGATTGGGTATAAGAGAAAATTTCTTCACGGAAGGGCTATCAAGCACGGAACAAGCCGCCCAGGGAAGTGGTTGAGTCGCCATCCCTGGAGGTATTTAAAAGATGTGTAAATGTGGTGCTGAGGGACATGATTTAGTGGTAACTTGGCAGTGTTAGGTTAATGGTTGGCCTTGATGACCTTAAAGGTCTCTTCCAACTAAAATGATTCTAGGATTCTATTGTAGGTTGAAGAAATGCCCTTTATCTGCAGGGTTTTGTGCTTCTCTCTCTCTCTGAGGTGTTTGTGCTTTCCTCTGTCACACTCCCTTTCTGACCCTGCCAGCCAAAAGCTGACAGGCAAGGGCTGCCCTGGGCAGGGAGCCCCACGGTGGGCTGGGGAAGGGGCTCTGCTCCTGCACGCTCACGCTGTGCGTGGGGAGGTGGTCCTCCTGCAGGAAAGCAGTTTTTCCCTTTGCAATAGCTGATTCCACCCTGAGCAGCCTAGTTTCTGTTTGGTCATGACTTTGGGCTTTGGCAGGCACTGACAGATCTTGCTCTGTGGTTAAGGACTGCTCCGGGCTGCTGGCCGGTCCACCCGCTTGTGGAGGGAACGTCAGCAGGGTGGCACACGTGGCCTCAGCTTTGGCTGCTTGAGGGGCAATATCTGGCAGCTCAGTTTAAAGAGGTTGATGAAGATGGGTTTCAGGTGAGTCCTTGGCCTCTGTGCAGAAGCAGGGGCGGGGCACAGCCAGGCGCTGGAGCCCAGTCTTTCTGCTGCAGGGCCGGCAGCATCCAGGGGAGATGCAGGATGGATAGCTGCTGGGTGGAGAGGCGAGGGGGAACAAGGAGTATGATACTTTCCTAACGTGCCTTTTTGGGCCGAGCAGCACTAACCTTGTCACCAGTATCTGAGGCAAGGTCCTCACAAGTGGTTTGGTTTCTGTACCAACACAATGACTAAGACCTTGAGCTGTGGTTTCACGTGTGAATGCACTCCAGCAGCCCTGTATGTACAGCCCTTTCTAGAGTGCTTACATTGGAGACATTTGGCTGTTCAAAGCTAGAGCATGGACATTGAGCCAGACCCTCATGTTAAAACTGTTCTCAGCACAGGGGAGGCTGTGGTCATACCTGCAGCAAGAGGTATAGCGGTGAAGGGAACACGTGGTCCGTGACTCATTCGAGGGAGGTATGAACCCATACAGTTCATTCGTAACTGCAACACTAGGTTTAAGGTGAAGTTAACAACGTTATGCAATCCTTTTTAAATGCTGTTCTTACTGTTATTAGACTTTATTCATATATAAGAAGAACCATTTTCCTTCAAGGCACTCCTTTTAGACTTTATATTAAAGTCTTAGTGTATTAACGAGTTGAGCCACTGGAGTCTTGCTCTCTCTTAAGTCTTTTAACACGCTACAGAGGAAAGAAAACCCACCCTGGTAGACACTTGTTTATAAGCTCCAGTGCAGGATGGTCCCTTGCTAAAACGTGGCAGCTCTTCAGCACTTTGGGAAACACAAAAAGCTGTGCCATAGTTCTGGGGGTCTTGTAGTTTTATATATTTTATTTCTAATGAACTGCTAAACACGGAAACTGTTGCAGTACTAAGGCAAACTTAGCTCTGGCATAACTCCGACAGCACTGTTTGTGGCCATTTTGAGGGTAAGACGGGTAAAGAAGCAAAGCAAACGCTTAGTGCAGTGGCCATCTGGGGTTTGTGCTGAGTCTGGGGCCAAGCCATGGCTGGAGAGCCACACCAGAGGCAAGTATAGCATGGACATCAGAGCATGCGAGCACTTTACTCTTGAGCTACAGAACTATTTTTAAAGAACTTGACCCACTTGTGTTCCTGCAGAAACCTAGTGGGTGGGAAGGAGCAAATACAGGGAACTTCTCCATGATTTGAAAATAATTACTAGCTGTGGATGTAGTCACTGAGCCTTATCATCCCCACCCATCCCATGTTTGTCTTCTCCTCCAACCCTGCAAACGTGACACTCCTGTCTTGGCTCCGGCACATTAGGTGGCTTCCCAGGGCCAGATGTATGGTCTGAGAGTGTCCCAGGAGCTGTGGTACCGTGGGGCAGCCAGGGAAGGCTGACACCCCTCCAGCGCAGGAGCAGAGGCTGAGCCCGCAGCCTGCTCATCTATGCCAAGCAATTTTTGGCTGCAGGTGCCAGGTAATTCCTGGTAAGGCTGGCAGGCGATCCCCCTGGCTATTCGCAGCAGTGCTTTAATTCAGCCCACCCATGTTCACACAAGGCTGCTGTGCAAGGACAACCCTGAAGTTAGCTGCCCAGAAAGTTTTATTTGCAGTGAAGTTAAAAAGTGACACCCCCCACTTTGTCAGAAAGCAATGGAGGAACCTCTCCTGTGGTGAAGCTCCTGTAAGAAAACTAGGACTTTTATACCCAGGTTTATCACAGAATTTACTGTGTGCAGATAAGTGAAAAGAAAGGAGCCACTGAGTGACAGAACTGGGTTCCCCGGTACGTCGTTATTTTAGCACAGCTCCTCTGCTAGGCACACAGCAAATGACTGTAAATAATTATGATTAAATTTCCCTTGTGAAATGTAAGAACCAGCATTTTGTTTTCTGATGCGTTAGCCCCACAGTTTTGCTTATACTCTTATAAAGGGACTAACAGGACAGATGCTCCCCTGCAGAAGTCAGGGGGGTCACTCTGGCCTCACGCCAGACTACTAACAAGGGGAAGCCTGTGCATGGGCATGCAGAGGGCAAATGCACACTGCACAGTAGGAATTAGGGCTGCCAAGCCGCACACACACCATTAAGCAGCATGAGAGGAGGCCAGAGAGGTTGCTATTGGGCAAGGATAAAAAGGTGAAAGGAAAAAAAAAATCCTCCATGCAGCGTGGACCGATCCCCGCACCACAAGCCATCCTAAGAGGTACTAGTTTAGACAGCGTGGAAATGCAGCATTGTTAAATAATTTGTGTCATCTGCCACTGGGGACCCAGACGCACATGTTAGCTGGCCGTTTATCCATGTGTTTTCTCTGTCCTGGAGTGTTGTGCAGCAGTGAAGTCAGCTCTCAGGATGTCACATCTGTGCACAATTCTGGGTTGCTTCTTGGGGCTTCTGCATCTACATTTGGGCCAAAGGAGCAGAGGGAAGGGGACCAAGGGGTACCTGAGGTTCTTCTCAAGATCCACCCATATTCTGGGGGTATACGGGAACCAAGTCAGCCTAGGTCAGAGGCAATCTTCAACAGTGTGTTGGTGATAGAACCTGCCAAAGTGGTACAAAAGGGTGCATTAGTGTCAGCCTCATTTTATAAACCATCACCACTGCTTATGAATCACACAGCTTTGAGTATTTGCGTTAAGTAAATGAAAACCAAGGTGGCAATTACCTAGCCTTGCAGCTAATCATGGGCATGAGGTCTCCAGAGCATCACACATGAAGGAGAAGAGCTATTGTTCAGCAGTAACCGGGCAGGCCTCTCTAGATGTGCTTCATTTCGAGCTGCAACTTCTGGCCCAGGTGGACGTTTAACATGACGTATTTGCCTCTGCCTTTCTACTGCTTTGTAAATAGCACCCAATGCTGTTCCATGAAATAATTTGAGACACAATCTTCTCAAGATGAAGTACAGGGGCTGAGGAGTCCTTCAGGAAGACACTCCCTCCAATGTGAAGCATGTAACTTTCCACGTAACCCCCTGGAGGTCCTCCTCCAGCCAGAGGCAAAGACTCTCCCGGAGACCAAGGCAGGGGAGCAACCCCCCTGGATAACCCCGCAGCCTGCCTTGGGGATTCAGGCCGGGCAGGAGCTTGTTTCTATGGCTATAGGAGATGGCGGAGTTCAGCCCTCTGCCACTGCAAGCTCAGCCTTCAAACAGAAGCGCCAGGGCACGCGTTTGCAGCAGACACAAAGGGCTCTGTGAAGGGGGCCGGTGCGGCAGAGCAGTGTCTGCAAGCAGGGAGGCTTTGCTGGCGTGGATGGACCTGTTTGTCCCCGATAACCGGGAAATCTGCAGCCTTGCAGCCTCCACGCACGTCTGCTTGGCTCCTCTCTCGCTGGGGACGCGGCTGTGTCCTTGACCAACTTTCCTCCCCAGTGAGCGCAGCCTCCACGATGCTTTTTCCAAGCTGCCCATTGCAGCTCAGCCAGCTCTCGGGGAGGGCGTCTCCAGCCTCCCCCGTCCCCAGACCTGGGTGGTTCTTTCTCCCTCCCCACGCTAAACTTCGACCTTAAAAAGAAAAAAATAACATAAAAAAATAATAATAAAAAAAAGAAGGTGGTGGTATTCGCTGATGAAGGCTCTGGCAGCTGCTCGCTGTACTCATCAAAGAAAAGGAAGTGCCAATTATTTCCTTGTACGAACTGTTTCTGTAATCAAAGTGCTCTGCGGTTCAGTTGCGAATGCTGATTCCCTCCCACCCCACACAGCCCAC
>KZ506010.1:327445-343934 GCA_002844005.1 Limosa lapponica baueri
GGAAGGGGAGGGAAAAAAAAAAGACAGACTGAAAAGATGTAGTTTGCAACATAAAGTCACTGCTAGAATCACTCACTAAATTAACAAGCACAAGAAAAAATAAATACTTATGCCAGAAGTTTCAAACCAAAAGTCTTTGAAACACAATTTAGCATCAACTTTGCTCACGCTGAACTGGCAGCGTTCAATCACCTTTTCTGTAATCACTTACCCACGTTTCCAGAAAAGGACAGATTGAAACAGATGCTGAAATATTTTGCTGAATCACAACTTTCAACACAAGGAGAGAAGACAGGGCACACAGAAGTAAAAATTTCAAACACTTCTCAAGGCTGGGCATAGAACCCTACACTTATATCGGAGGTTTAAGTTCGAGGAGGAAATCCCACTCAGGACAAGCCACGCTCTTATCTGCACAACGGGATCCCCAGGGGCAAAGGGAGTACAAGCCTTGACATGGCTGAGCACTGCTTCTGAGTGTGTTCTGAAGCACTTACAAAACGAAACATGATGCACCCAAAAATTCCCAGCTGAGAAGAAAAGAAGAATTTCAACATCAAGAAAAAATATTATGCTTTCACATACTGCACTCACCCCATGCCTGAAGCATCTCTTTCAAGAGAGCTGTATTTAAGAACATGCCTGTTGTCCTTAGGTGGAACCTAAGTAAGCAGCTTAAAAGCATGAATTTTTAAGGAAAATGTCTCACCTAATAACCATGCACAGTAGCTGTTTTTTTCAAGCTGTAGCCTCTCTTCTTAAATGCTATGTAAATTCAGCAGGGCACATACATACATCAGTGACGGACACGAACAGAAATGCGCTTTGATGTGTACATGTACTTAAGCATTTTGCAGAACTGGGACACAGAACGACAACAGCTTTCCGGAGTAGCACTGAGTCAGATTGTACAGTCAGAGTGGGAATCCCTTCCTTATGCTGGCACTGTTAACCCAGTCAGACTTCTCAGGTGAACAGGCTAGAAGTCCTCCTGGACTACTCAGTGCAGATCCCTACCGCTATGGGAAAAATTATTCTATAATCCACTTAAGGATACATCTTGAAGCAGTTAATATGTTTTGTTCCCTTAGAAAGATTGTTCCAGAAGCTTCTACTCTAACAATTAGGAACTTTGGTTAATATCAAATGATGTTTATTAACACATCTTCCACTCTTCTGTGAAGACTGTCCATTAGGTTTGATAGCCCCTCTCCAAGGGAGCACGAGTGAAGAGTTGCCTCTCTGCCTTTATTTGTTAAACTATCTATCCCACTTGCCCCCCTGCTATGCAAAACCTTTAGGTTTGCTCTGTCCTGAGCGGGGATGATGACATTTGCACAAAATATGCCGGATGAGGTTTCTCAAGAGCTCTGTACAGTGACAGCAGTATTGCCTTGCCTCTGAAGGCAGAAGAATGCAGTCCATTCTTTCCTGGCTGCCTCAGGGGAGTTACTGTAGCCTCCTCTCTTCAATTAGTCCAAGTCTTTCTTCTCCCTCTCAAGTCTACTTCCAGTTGCTCCCAGCGGCCAGCAGAAATTTTTGTTAGTACTCTCCCAATAAGAGAGAATAATAGAGGGTGTGTATTTTATATTCTTCTACCACAAGGCATCACCCTCAGTTAAGAGATTATCTGGTCTCTAGACCTGCACAAACCACATTCTTTCGGCTTTGCTTCCACCTTGCTTCTTTCTTCTTCACTGCCCACGATCCATCTTGCTACCTCCCCTCCATCTTCAACACTGAAGCCAGACGTGAAACGCTCTTTTAGTTTTGGAACGGTACCAAGGTAATTCCTCAGCACCACCAGGAACACTCCCGTATCCCCACTGTTTGGCCCTGCTTTTTCTTTCTTTGCCATATGACACCAAAACAAGAGGATGTACACAGTTAACATATTCCTTGCTACTACCCTGCTGCTTCTTTCTGCATATTCTAAATATCCCTTATAAGAGTGGTCATTCATCCAGTGTAATGGGGAGATGCTTCTGACAAGGTTCTCCCTACTAGCACTATTTAGAGACTTATGAACATTTCTTTTTTTCCCACTGGTGGGTTTGGGCTTGGGTTTTTTTTGTTGTGGGTTTTTGTTTTTTTTTTTAAAGATTTTAAAGAACTGGAAGTCTTTAACTGGATTTTTAACTAGTGCAGCATGGTATTTTATATTCTGGGTCACTTAGTCAGGATTCAAGTCACACACTCCTGTCTGCTGCTGGAACTGATGTGAATCTTGACTACTCTTTACTGTCTTCCTTTCAATGTTCTCTTGAGTGACTTTCATTCTGAGATGAAGAAGTCTTAATGGCTTTATTCTTCCACCTTCAGTTCTTCCACTTACGCCATCTTTTGCCTTTGCCTGCATCTCCATGTCATTCTCTCTAATGCTGTTCCTCAACTCTTCCTCCTTATGTAATTGAGCTCCGCCTCCACCTTACGGGAAATGACTCCTTGGGTCACACTCCTCCTTGAGGGATGGGGTGCAGAGGATCTGTCCTTCAACACCTGTTTAATTATTCAATGCCCACAGTCCTTCAGTTCTACAGGCACCTTCTCTTCCTGGCAAGCCCTTGCACCGCAAGCATCTTCCCGGGAGCTCTGCTGAGGGCACTTCTGTTCTTCTTCAGTACTTGTTCAAGTGTGAAGCTTTCTCACCTACTCACTTGTGCAAGTAACAACTGCAACATTTCAATTCAGTCGCAAGCTGCAGAACAAATGCAAGTTTGGGTCCAAACGTTAAAAGATCGATGAAGTTTTACTTTAGGAAACCCTAGAAGTATTTTGTGAAGGTGCCCAGGAAGGCTGTGATCAGAGAGCAGATCAGATCACAAGGTAGCTAAGATAGGTAGCAACAACGTCCAAAGCTATGATCTGAAAAATCCCCAGCAGCTGCAAGAAGCCTGAATACCAAACACCTCCTCCTTTTGTCCTGTTGCACGGCTCTGACATGACGTGCTGTACGTGTTACAAACCATCCCTAAGCTAAGCCCTGCTGGGACCTAGCAACAGCATGGAGCAGTGCTTACAAGGCCGAGGGAGGCACATTTAACAGAACAGCTACAGCCTCTTACATACAAAACAGGTGGCACAGATTGTGATATTCTAGGGCCCAGCAGCTGAGCAAGCAGGAAGAGTGGCTGTAGCCTAGTTATGACATTGCACAAGGAGGGAAGAGGCCTGGTTCTCGGTCCTTATTTTAAAGGTTGTCTCCAGTTCTCATCAATTTAGGTTTTGAAAGATAAAATATGTAAAGCAGAGTCTGGAAAAGTAACTAGAACTCCAGGTTTCTCTCTGCTACCTGAACATTTTCACTAAACAGGCTACAGACGCATGATGCCTTCACACTGCCAGTTCTTCTGGCTTTTGAAGCTCCCAGACTCTGTACCACCTTCTGCTCATTACCACCGCTGACAAACTGGAGGGGCTGCATCAGCCCCATCCTGTGATATCCTATTCCAGTTAAGCCAAGCATAAAGCTATTAGACTGAACTGCCCTACCTTGCTTACAGAGGCTTCACGTGCCCGCAGCACCATGCCCGGCGTGCCCCTCTCTGATAAGAGAGATGTGGGTCTAAATCACTCATGTGGAAGAGGTGCACTTGCTCAAGAGAGCAGCCCCCAAACACTGGCTTGTTGTAAAAGTGGGCACTACTAGCATTCCTGCTAGCTACCCCTAGAGAGCTCCCTACCCAGCGAGCAGGGATTCTGCATCTTGTATTCCAGGCATTATATGCAGAGCTAATGTGCCTAATTTGAGGCTTTAGATAATACTACAGAAGTAGGTGCTTAATCCTTCTTTGAATCTGGGCCAGGGTGTTCTGTATATCCAGGGACTGAAACAAGATATGAGGCCGGTGAAGATGCGAGTGGATTGGCAGACCTTTAGCGGTAAGAAGTCACGATGCAGATGAATAGGGCTTTCTTGCTGACATAGGCACAGATCAAACTTGGATTTAGACTTAAGTAAGATACGCAATAGACTTCAATGACGATCTTGGAAGTAAAAATACCACCTTATCCCAAGACTTAGGCTGTGCAAGTCAGGAGTAATTTCACTGATGCTGTCCTGTGAAACTCAGATGAGTCAGACAAATCGCTTCTAAATAGCCACCGGGCAGCTATGGCATGTATTTGTGCATTCTATAGAAAGTAGCAGGAAAATATGAGCCCATTGCCTCATTTTTCCAAAAGGCAATATTAGAAAGAGCAGATACATTAAAAAAGTAAATTGCAGGCTGCTAGTAGCTTAAAAATCCACTAAATGGCACTTAGACGTGAAATAACAGGGTATACATCTTACACAAGATGGCTCTTTCAATAGAGAGCCATATTCAAAATTTGGCAAAGGTGTAAGTTAACTTTCTCTCCTTACCAGCAGATACCAGGACAACCGCTGTAAACAAACTCATCTCCTCATCACTAAGTTGCAGGGCATTTAGTTTCTCACTAAATTCAAACATTGAGTTGAGCAGATCACCAGCTCCCATTGAATGCAGGTCATCCACGCTGTACTTCTTTCCACTCAGGAAGGTGACGGTACGTTCCTTTGCATCAAACAAAGATGCAAACCGTACCATTAAAACCTGGTGAAAGAAAAAAAAAAAAAACAAACCAACATAACCAGATAAATATAAATGGATTTCTAGAAAAGCCAAAGAAAAAATTAAACCTTTTAACGTCATTTAAACTGTCTCATTAACCGCTGTACAAGCATTCTATACCGAAACCGTCAGCATGCTATTGAGCTGCAAAAATCAGTGCAAGCTCTGGCCCAGTAGTCCCAGAGAAACCAACAAGTGAACAAATTAGCAAGTGGATGCAGGGGAGGGGCTATAGCACACAAAAGGAAGGAAAATTAAAATTTGAGCCTCAGACAGCCTGAGCCACAAAGACAATGCCATTCATAAATATGCCAGTAGGACAACTCGCTTAAGCCACTGAACAGCCAAAGGCATACAGAGAGCATCAAAAGAAATGTCTTCTTGGCCACACTTATGAGAAGCAAAATGAAGGTACTGAACCAGATTCTCACTTGGCGTAAAGCAGAGCAGCTCCATTGAAACAAGGCTGATTTACACCACCTGATGATCTGGCCCACCAGGCATTCTTTGGGAAAATACCGTGCTGCTCGCACAGGAATGTTAATGAGCTCTGGTAGAAAGGAGCCACATGTACGGCCTTCAAAAGGCTGGGGAAGCAGGGCTTGAAACGGCACCTGGTCTGTAGCTGCAGCTGGGAATACCCCTTTGGTATAAGCACCTGGGCTGGAGCAGTTGACATGTGCTGAACTTACCCCTCTGGGCTGAAATTTCTCTTGTGGTTTCTCAGTCGTATTGTGAAATGTTTCCCTCTGGAATGGCTTGTAAAGTTTCATTTGCTCATGTTCAACAACCTTATTTACATTTTCAAGGTTTAAGTTGCACACAACAGCCTTCTTATTTGGAGAAAATGAACCAACTGGCACTGGTTAAAACTTCAGACTTGCTGTAATCTCTTGGTGTGACAGTCATCTCTTCTCACTTACCCTACATAACTGCATTAATTTAAATGTTTACTATGGATAACAGGAGAACCAGGTTTTTAGCAAAGACTAGTGCCTTTGACAAGCTCAAAGAAGGAGAGTTCAAAAAAACAAAAATGAAAATGTTTGAGAATTCAAACACCATTCATGCACATTACATGACCTGCTCCTAAATTTAAACAGCCAAATGACATGCAGCAATCTTGATGGACACATGAGCACTACGTATCATTCACCTTTGTCACCTAAGCTATATGTCCTTTGATGCCATTAACTACAGAGTGCAGAAACCTAGGCGGAAACCTAGGTGCAGAAGCCCTCAGAATACAACAAAAGGAGACAAAGGGTAGACAGACAAAGCTCAACTTGTGCCTTAGCATGGTCCCACCAGGTACTCTCCAGCTGAAAATGCTATTCCCCTTACAGAACTGGGCTTTAGAAACATGAACTTTAAATAATGAGAAACCACTATTAACACCAATATTCAAAACTGAAGCCCATGAAGCTGTGTTGATTTATATTAAGGTGAAGACCTCGCCCATAGATTTCAACGTTACCATTCTAATCCAAGGAAGAACAGTTTAGACTATGGTATAGCACATGATTGATTCATCCTGTTTCACATCAAGCCAGACTCCTATTTGTGCATGCTGAGGATATACCCGATCAACCCTATCACCAGACCACAGCAATATAAACACACTAAAACCTCCACACAGGCAAGTGCTTGCTCACTTCCCCACCACCTGTAGCCAAATTACCAATTTTGTGAGTCTGTGGAGGAACTGAGTCACTACCCCGGGGGATCCAAGAGGCTTGTTAGCTCTACCGTCAACTACAGTTGGAGTGGGGGCTTGTGGAGGTGGGTGAGGACCAGCTCAAATCCAGTTGAGTTCCTTATTTTAGGCTCACTGCTGTTCCTGAGCTGGCTCCCATACAAAACCATGCAACTGCCACCACAATATACTGAGCTCCCCAGTACTCCCAGTTCTGAGAGGGCGTTCTAGTTTACACGTGCATGAAGACACATAGCTATGCTGCTTCTGCACCAACACTGTCTCCATGCATCTTCTTAGTCCCAAACGAACAAGCACTCCTTGAATCCGAGCTGCTGGTAAGCACAGTGCCAAGACAGCCACACACTGGTACCCAAGGGAGCCAAAACAGGCTCAGAGGCAGTACTTTTACTCAGGTTCTTCTATTAAACACGCAGATGTTGGGATATCCTAGTTTAGTTACCCAGAAGACAGAAATGACCTTGTATGCACCAGGCCTTCAAGATGCCTTTTGCCTCAATTGCAATGGTTTCATTAATCCTGATTGGTTGGTTTTTTTTTCCTCTGCTCTGCAGCATTATTTATTTTGGGGTTTTCTTCTGTTGTTAAGATGCCACTTAGGCCTTTAACTGCAGGTACCAGCTCGCTAACAGAAATCATTAATGTTCCTTATTTATAAGTGAATAGGGATAAGCATGCAGCAACACATTACTACTAATTCCCCTGGATTTAGAAACCTTCCTATCAGCAGTGCTTGTAACTGGCAAAAAGGCATGTGAATGAGGCTTGAAAAAAAGCTTGACATGAAGAAAGGCCAAGACAAAATATTTTACTTGCAAAACATGAAGGTTTGGCTTTACGTTCTAGGAACAGTTCAAGCCTGATTTTTTGCCCTCTTTAAGGGCACTGGACAGCATAACACTTTGCAGAGGAAGGAACCAACGTTTTTGTGTAACGTGAACAGCAACATAAGAGACTGTAGCTGAAGAAGTGAAAACACAGCCCTTAGCTACAGGAGTTGTAAGTGAATATTGAAAGGTCAAGAGTAAGTATAACAGCAAAAAAACACGACAGCAAAACAGAAGAAACAAAGAAACTGACACGCTCCAGGCACCAAGTCTTCCAGTAGAACTTGTACCTTCCAACGCAACAATTATTCATTTTAGAACCAGGCAATATAAACGCAGATAAAAGACCCAACACATTACACGAGAAATGTCTTCAGTTCAGGTAAATACAAAATCCAGCATCCCTCTTTGAAATAATAAATCAAGTAAACAAGAGCAAAAGCATCACCAACCCTGCCCTCCCCAGAAAAGCACAGTAATGTTGGATACTTAGGACTTCAGGCCCTCTATGTTTAAACTTCACATTTGAACACTTGTAAGATGTGCATGGTCTCCAGTAGACGCAAGAGTCGGGAAGAGCAACTAAAACCTTAAGTAAAAGTCCCCTGGTGAAGGTCACTGATTATAAAACAGCACCAAGCTCTCTGGTATCACTCCCAATTTAACACCACTAATTCACATGTACATCATGCACACAAGTGGGTGAAATTAACCACGAGGACCTGATGGGATTAGTCTACAGTAAGTCAGCTGGTACACGGTATCCGCAGAGCTGCAGCAGTACAGCTCGTTATCAGCATCACTGCATTGGAGCTGGAGGCTTCGGCAACTCCCAGGTGCCACCAAAGGCTAGTGGTGACTGGTCAGGATGGATGCTCTGGCTTTGGCAGGGAGCACAGTGGCAGAAGGAAGGATACACAGAGCAATAAACACATTCCTCTATGAAACTGGTAAACTGGATGCTTTCTAAACTATCCACCCCTCCAGATGCAGTCTGCTTCTCTCCAGGCTAAGCAAGATAGCTATCAAAGTAACCGCTGCTATACAAAACCAAGAATCTCCTCATTAGTCTTTTATTAAAGCCCAGGGAAGAGGAAAGGATAAAAGGGCTGAGCACTTTTGAGCTACTTGGAAAAGGGATAGCTCACCACAATTTGACCAAACAGAAGCACTGGACACCATCAGCTTAAGGAAAGCTCAGAGCCAGCATCCACGGACAAGCTGGTTTTGCCTGACAGAACCCAGTTCTATTTATTTTTGTTCTTAAGGGGGTCAGGCTGACACACAGTTTGCCAGGTCCACAATATACACATAGTGGTCTCACCTCAAAGGTCCCAGCCTTCAGAAGATTAACCTGGTCGTGTTGGGAGAGATCTCGGAAACCTGGGATGCGCTTGGCAAACTCCACCACTTCCTTCACCGCAGGGGTAAAACTCAGGGAAAACTCTTCCCAGACTTCATGGCCAGACTTGTTTGGGTCCACGTGGGGAGTCTTACTCATTGGGCAGACCTGACGTTTACAAAACACAGGCAGAAAACAACTCTTAAAGATGTAATTCCAAATACTGACAAACACTTGAAAGCAGCAGTTTTATTCTGTAAGAAAAGCCTTTGCAATAATGACAAATAGAGAAAAATGATCAGTATTCCTCAGTCAAATCCCAAAGCAACTGGATTTCTCCCCCTCCCCTTAAAAAAACCAAATAATAAAAACACCAGGGCAGTCCATTAGCAGTCTGTTTCTAAATTTGCTGACCTTGGAAACACCAACATTGCTTGCAGCAAGAGACTTGAGAGAACCCATTTTATGCTCTTCTTCCCTGATGTCACTCATGCCTTACATCCAGATTTCTCTTACTTGTATTATCCCTGTAATCTCCCAATTAATCGTGATTTCACAATCGATTGTAATCTCACAGTCTCTACTACAATCATTCTCATATATCTTTCTTGTTTCGCAGACACCTCAAGTGATTCAGTCAAGGTGACAAAGGTGTCAACACCAGAGCAAGGAACCCATCCTCAGTTTCCTGAGTCACAGGTTTACACCCTCATTACCAGGACAACCTTCCTCTCCTACGTATTTCCTTTTATTTGTATCACTGAAGGAGGACCAAAGAACTGGTATCCCAATTTTCCTCAGTCACAAGACGACAAAAATGCTTTTACATAAACACAGTGATTTTTTTGTAGGAAAGTCTGAATCTGCCACAATGAGGTCACATGTATCAGTCAAGGCTGACTGCCAATAAATTCCCTCTGTAAAACCCAACCAGACGCTCAGAGATACTTTCAGTTCTCCTTTCTAAAATTTACATCTTTTAATGAAGTTTGAACCTTTTAATATTCATTTTACCTGTCATCATCAAGGACAAGAATTCCTTTAAGTATGCCTCACAAGTATACTAAACAGTGTATATAATCCTGCATAATGTCAGCAAAGCAAAGAGAAAACAGTGAAATAGATCAATAATTCCTTAGAGCTATGCTGCTTTTGCAGGGCACCTTGAATCTGGTAATTGCCTAGCAATTCTTCATGTGGAAGGTCCCAAGATTCATTTCAAGGGTATGTTCAACAGGTATACATATGTGTGTGTGTATTTGGCAACAGCTAGGGAAAACAAGATGGAGACAGCTAGATACATATTTCTGCATTTTTTTTCCACCAAGTATCAGTTACTATCTCGGCAGTCAATATGCAGAAAGCTCTTCCCTTTCTTTCTCCCCAAAAGACAAGGAACACAATTGCAGATTTCTTGGTTCAGCTGTGAATCACAACATCATTTGTGTGTCTGAGGACAACGCCCAAAGCCAAATGACTGCTTGTCGGGTAGAGGAGGACGTTTTCCATAAACTGCAAATCAGAAAATATTTTGGCAAAGTGAAAGGTCTATGCACGCAACCAGAAGCCCAGCAGATGCTAATCACTGCTCTGTCCATGATATTGCAATGGTTCATGCAGGTATTATTCAAAATCCAGTACTCTGAGCATAAGGAATTTCTGGTTCAGCACCACGCTCTGATTTGGACACAAAAAGCCCCTCACCTTCTCATCCTACAATGGTTTATCACAACCCCCAGACACTCGGTCCCAAGGGGAAACTGCCACTTCCCCCTCTCCATGTATTACGTCTAAGCTCTCTTGAGAGACCTCTGCCCAAGAGTCAATCATAGAATATCTCAAGTTGGAAGTGGCCCATAAGGATCATCAAGCCCAACTCCCTCCTTCTCAGAGGAGTACCCAAAACTAAATCATACGGCTAAGAGCATCATCCAGACGCTCCCTGAACTCTGACGGGCTCCCTATGGAAGCAGCTGTCAGCTTGTACAGTCACTCTTAGAGGAACCTCTTCAGGAATGACCTGTTCTGCTTTTCTGGTTGTGGGGGTATTGAGTAAAAAAAAAAAAAAAAACAAACCCTGAACATCTGTCTCCATACTGGTTGAGAGCCTAATTACACTCCTTTACTGCTACTGACTCATTTTGGTCAGATCCACTCTCATTGAGTTCTCTGGCAAAAACCCTCATTCATGTCAGGGATGGGGGGGTTAGGGGGGGGGGAGCCTGCAGTGCTGTGCTGGATTCGGTTTTGTTTCCTCATCATCAGCTGCATTAAACCTCCCTGCAGCTGCTATTCACAGGTCACACTGACTGGCTGGGCCTCAGCACCACTCCCTGCCTGCCCATACTGACAGGTTTAACCTCTGCCTCTCAGGAGTGGCAAGAATGCCGTTGTAGTGACTCCACATACTTTCCCTGCAAGGAAGAAAGGTTGGGAATGATTATTATTTGCCATGGTGTAGTGCCCAGAGTCTACAATTAAGGTCAGAGCCTGCTAGGGATGGCATGGTCCACATTTGCTGTAGCCAAATAAGAAAAAAAAAATAAACCAAAAGGAAAAAAAAAAAAAAAAAAAAGGAAATCCAGCATCAAAACAAACAGCCCTCACTGTGTGGAGACTTTCAGGGGCCTTCAAGAACCTGTGAAGAATCTTCACAAACTAGGAGGAAGAAAAATACCGGCAGCTCGAGCACTTCAGAAAGGTCAGGGGCTTGCGCTTCTCAACAGGAGCACAGGATGAGAACGAGGATGTTATGTTCCCTCATCCCAGGCGGTTCCAGTGATAAAGAGAAGGACAATCTATTTTAAGGGGCTTACAGAACTGGTTGCCTGAATGGCAGAGAAACAGCAGGTGCGAGGCAAACGGGAGGGACCTGTTAAGGAAAGGAAAGGGAAAAAAAAAACCAAAACCCATATGCAAGAAAACAGGAAGCATCCTTGTTAAGAATTCAGTGAGAAAATGCTCTAGCAAAGTCATCCAAGGTACTCAGAAGTGTGTTAAGAGCCTCACTTGTGTAGGTACTACAGAAAAGACCCCGAACTTCTCTTAAGTGGTTTAGCTGTGCATCTTCCCCATGCCTCTGTTCAGATCTGAGGATCTTCTACAGGAGAACAATGTGTTGCCTGTGCACTGTTGAGCCTGTATTTTACACTGCCTGTAACAGAATCAGCCTATCCCCATTAAAACAAAACAATCCCCCACTTCCAAAAAAGAAAAAAAAACCTAAAACCCAAGAGAGATTTTAGAACACATCAGCAAGGCATTCAGACTGGCTTAAAATCCTAGCCCTGAGGTTTCACCCCAGAAATTTGCTCTGAATACTTTTAAGAAAAAATACAGCATATCTGACTGTGTAGATTATTTTAAAGCGAGGTCTTCGAGAGCATTGAGTGAAGAAGCGCATTTATAAACTAACATCTACTCTCATTTTTAAATCAAGCCAGTTAAGAAACCCATGAGTTTTCTTCAACCAATGGTCTTTGATGTTGGTCTACTTTCAGTTTGCTAAAATACCAAGCCAAGAAACCCCATGACTTGTACGTTTTCAAATCTCCCACACAACCTGAGCCGTTATTCTCCTTCATCACTATTTGCGCTATCAAACTTATGTCATTAATTTCAGTTTCAGTAGTTGTGCCAATTGTGTGCAGCTTCATTGACTAAAGAGACCCAGCTGGATCACACCCATCACTAAGCCTTTCACTAAGTCAAATCAAACAATTGATATCAATATACCAGATGCATTCTTCCTCCAGTGCTGCAGGAGTAAGTGGTATTCTTGTTTGGAGAAAAACCATCTTCTGGGATCCTATCACACAGTCGCTGAGTATAACCACCGGTGAAGTTCATGCAGTGGGCATTTGGGAAACACATGGCGTGCCCGCTTGGATAATGCATCGTGCTTCTCCCTTTGTACTGTCCACCAAGGTGCTGCTCACTCTCAGGGTACTGAGGGCCACCCAGCCCACTAACGCAGTGCTCGCTGCTCAAGATGTACTGCTCAGTGCTCTTTGATGCTCTCTCCCCACTCTGGGGCTGCATCAATTCTGCGGGGTTTGGGGACTGTTCTTGGTTGTACATGAAAGTGTCTTTGTGGGCCCTGGTGACCATACCGATCACTTCTTCCTTAGCCATGTCAACGCTGGGAGGGGGAGAAGGGCTTTTGATGGTTTCCCGCTCTTGTTTGGGCTTGGACGAAAGGTCTTCTTGAGGTGCTTGATCCTGATGTTCTGTTAATGCTTCATTGGGTAAGTGACCGCTGAACTGACTGTTCATCATGGTTTTCATGGCACTCTGCATTTCAATCAGCATCCTCTGTTTCTCACGTTTGGGAATGCGGCCGAATCGAACAGCTACCAAGGTGGAGAAATGAAAAGTGGTGGGAAGGAAGAAAGGAAAAAAAAAAAAAGTCAGTCTTGAAAGTGTTAACATGCACACACAGAGAATACACAACCCAACTAAAAATCTTGCCTTTTGAGGGAAGACTTTAACTGCTCTCACCAATATTACAGCAGGGGTATTACCACTGAAATCAAGGAGCTTCCTGGGCATAGGATAGGTGTGAGGTATGAAATGTGTGCTGCTGTTTACATACAAAGAGAAGGCAGCTCTAAAGCACGCAGTCTCTAAAGCCTTTTCCCCTTTTGCTAACAAACCTGGCTATGGACTATACACTCACTTGTGTTAATTAAGTGTCAGGCTTTAAAATTGGATCAATTAAATCAGTATAACTTTGTGAGCTGACAATTAGCCGAATTTAAACACAGTTCATATCATGTTCGAATAGAAGTCCTACAAGACAGCTCCTCGTGGACCAATTATACAACTCACCAAACAGTTAAGTGAATCAATGCTGAATGAAGCTTACCTTGGCAAATTTTCCTGGTAATTTTGCCTTGACAAGGACATTTTCTGCTGGCAAGGGGACAGGCATCATTGTGGCGGCAGCACTTTTTGACCCTGTCCTAGGGACTACAACTGCCTTTATCATCCTGTCCAACCACAGCCTTACAAGGGCCAGTTTCGACTGATGTAATTATGTTCATGCAGTAGTCCATCATTAATGTAACTAAATCTCTTTCATTAAAGCAGGTGCAACCTTATGCACAAACAAGCGCCTAGGGGATGAAATAACTCCCGTGCACGACAAGAACTCAGAACAATTATTTGAAATAAGTTTTAACACTCCACCCACTAAATTATTAACAGCCTAAGATTCCTAGTTCTTGTGAAATAAACACCCAGAGAAAATTAAAAAGTGAAACAGAAGGAAGAGTTCTGGTTTGTGACAGCGTGTAAGTTGTAGCAGATGGAAGAACTACACTTTCAGATTCACATTTTCAAAAAAAGTCACAAGGAGTGGATAGCCAGCAAGGAGCTCAGAGACACAGCTCAACATTACCCTTTCCTTTTTGCCTTCCCCCTTCCTCCAAGAAAAGAAGAAAAAAAAAAAAAAAAAAAGGAGCAGATATACGTTCCTCCCATACACCCAAACCTAAGTCTTTAGGCTCTATAATAATTACTCTAAGGCTATCAGCTTGGGTAGAATGTCCTTTCATTGAAAACGCAACAGTAACAAAACAAATGGGAAAAAGAAAAAAAGAAAAGAAAAAAAGAGAAAAGTCTTGTTCAGATTCAGGCAGGATACAGCTACAAACATTAACTCATTAAAACAAAATTGAGACTCTTGTTACAGCCATTCCCCTAACAGACCGCTGCAGCACATCCCACTGCAGTAGCCTCCAGAGACAGGAGGACAGCTCTGCGGCCAGTATTACGTTACCAGTTCAGGAGAGTCACGGAGCAAGAAGGCAAGTTGATCTAAACACTCTCCGACAGGGAACCTGTCCCTGACCGCAGGGCTGGCTGTGTTTTCTGCCAGTAAGCCCCTTAGCAATCGGTTTTGAGGTGGGCAGCAGATTCCCTCTCAAAGGACCACTACTCAGTAGCAGAACGTACCATCTCTTGACATCCCAACAGACAGGCATTTTTTGAAACGACACTGCTGGCATCTGTTCCTATTCATTCTCATTATAGAGCAGTTGTTATTCTTCAAGCACTTCTTATACTGGATGTTTTGCTGAATGCTTCTTCTGAAAAAACCCTGTAAACAAACAAACAACCCCCACAACTATTATTACAGCACATGTCAAATCCTCCTGCCAAGATTCACCTCTCCGCAAGCACAGAAAACCTCACTCTGTCTCATCAGCTGCTTCGGAGCCATCAGCCCCAAGTGATTTTAAAGAACTTGCTACTCTTTATTACTTACTTCCCCTTTGTGTGCGATCTGTGTATAACACAAAATAGTTATGATTTCTAACTGTAGAAGATGTTAAGTTGTTCCCTGCATAGTCAGCACCTAAGAGCAAAATATCTCCACTATTACCTCTCTCACTGTACTGGATGTTTATAAGACATGCCTTCAATCTCCTATGACATCAAGTGCAAAGATGGAAGTCAAAATCAGATCTCTTGACTTCAATCTCCGCTTTGGCAACAAAACCATCCTGTTGCACCATATGACCTTCAAAGGCCATTCTTTCACACAACCCTTGATAAACTCCTTCACAGAACATAAAATTTGCAGTGTTACAACATCAGAAAACACAGATCTACTGATGCATGAACACGCAAACACCCAGTTCTGGCTTCTCCTGTGGTAAAGAATCGCTTTTCCAAAGCTGTTTTGTTCTGTGTCCCAGCCAAGGTGACAACCCACACCCACTGTCTCTTAATGCAATTAACATTCACATGTCTTGTGTGACACGGTCTTTACCACGTCTGTCTCCAGTTCTTCTCTGCTGTGCGCTCCAGGTCAGGCAGGATCGGACAAGGGGCGAGAACAGAAAGTACTGCAGAGTTTGGAAAATGCTGTGTAGTGCCAAGTGGTTTGCCTTTTCCTACAACTTATATAGTGTCTGAAATTTCTCAGATTTAAGTTCAATAGAGAAGCATACAGGTATTTTTTTCAGCCGTATCACCCCTTTTCCCTTGTAGGGAGAAATAGAACATTTCACCAGCAGGTAGGTGAGCAGAAATATAGCTCACCTTGCAGCCCTCACAGGCATGAACACCGTAATGAAATCCTGAAGCAACATCTCCACAGACTTTGCAAAGAAGAACCATGCCATTAAATTCTAGGATCAGAACAGAAAAGTCAAGGATATAGAAAACCAATAACAATTGCAGGAACATGTTTCCAGCTTTTAAAACCTGGACTAAAAGCAAAATATGGCACTTCAATATACAAAAACGTGCAGCAGAGGAACAGACACGAAGAATGTACAAAACCCCTGAACAGTTCAGAAAGCACCAGCACAAGGGAGGGTGGGGAAAGACAAACACGAAGCACTCAACAGAATAGGGAGAAAGCACGTATTCACTGCACTTACAGTCACAGCAGCATTGTACTCAACGTAGAAACAGAAATTCTGCTTACATTCACGTATTTTTAAAAGGCCCATTTAGTTAACTATGCCACCAAAGTTTGGGCTCAATCTGTTTTTCCATCAGGACAAGTAAGCCCACATACAGGATACAGGTTCTCCAACAGAAAATAAACATCTTGTCTTAAAAACAGAAATATTAAAGGACACTATTTTATCATATATTGTAAACAAGCCACACGCTCTACCTATGTGATAACAATTGAGGACTGGTAGCTCAGCCACATCTACATATGTAAAGACAACTCATTTGAGTGCATATCCAGATCAGCTTGCTTGCACACTTGAACTTAAAAACACCTTCTCAGCCCTGTAAATATGCTCATGGTTTGGTTTTTTTAAGTTTTTCCCCACCTATTTTATTTCAGCTTGTCAATAAAGATTTTTCGCAACTCCTAAGTGCTGGTCTAACATTGGTTTCACTGAAGCCAACAGGAATTTTACCAGTGTCTTCAATAACCACAACGTTACCTTAACAGTAAACAACACAGACAGCTGGAAATATTCCCACAGAACCATATTCTACCAGAAAAGTAATTTATTTGACATTTGGGTTTCAT
>KZ506010.1:374199-406557 GCA_002844005.1 Limosa lapponica baueri
GTTTGCTTTCCCATGCTTCTGCCTTTAACGCTCCTGTTTCCTAGCTCTGACTCTGTAAAAGCTAGACACTTTCAGTGCATGAAATAAAAGGGAAGGAACAGCCGTTTTGTCACCTTCTCGGAAGCCATCCTGATACCACCAGATACCACCAGGCCCGCAGCAAAAACACGAAGCCCGGTAACACGCACGCCAACAAGCACAGCCCCTGCCCCAGAGGGCTTCACACCCCTCGGCGCTGGCAAACAGTCTCCCCCAGCCCCACGGGACAGGTGTCGGGGCTGCAGGCAAGCACCGGCACCCATGGCAGCAGCCTAAAACCTTAAAAAATGGTGTGGGAGGAAACTCCAGTCCTAAAAATATCAGTCGCCGGCGAGCGCCTGGGAGGGAGCTGTGCCTCCGAGTCACCCGCTGCTTCGTGTTTTGCCTCTCGCCTTTCGGGGGCTTCGCTTCTGTCTGGTGCTGAGCTCTGCCACCACGCCTGGCTAACAGACTCCTGTGTCTGCACAGGGATCTCCTGCCGACGCTGCCCTCGCGGGAAAGATGGGAAAGGGCTACAAGGTGGTGGTTTGTGGAATGGCCTCGGTGGGAAAGACTGCGATTTTGGAGCAGCTTCTCTATGGAAAGCATACAGTTGGTGAGATATTTTTACTTTTGGGGGGCAGGGGGAGTATGTGTGTGTGTGTTTCCTTTTCCAGAGTCTTGTTCTGTGTGGGACCCCAAACAGCAATAACTGAGGGCTGCGAACTGCAATGAGGTGAAGGAAATTAATATGGTTTTGTTGCATCTCTGGGCAGTTCTTGAAATTCCTAGTCCCTTGCTTACTGATTTTCAAAAGGGGCTTGAAGAAGAACCCTTTCCGTGATGTTCCCAGTTATAAAATACATGAATGTTTAAAAAGAAACAAACACAGAAAATAGGTGATATGCTTGCTGCCTATTTACGTAATACCATCGTTCCCTGAAAGATGTTGTAAATGCCTGAAAAATAAATAGATATCACATGACGACTAGGGAGACTGTTTAGACTTTTGTTCCGTCTTCTTAAAGCTTTATTTTGCCCAGTTTTGGCTAATATTTAATCAAAGTGCTGAAAAGAAGAACAGCTCTGCTTTAGGTCCCACATTCTGTGCTGAACTTCAAGGGTCAAGCTTTTTGGCTCTCAAAGAAATCCTCCCGTGGAAAATGGACTTGAGAGAAGAGCACAGGAGGTCTGAGACTTGCTGTGCACAAAAGAAAGTGAACGAAGGCAAAGCCAGCTTGTTTCCCTCTGTTTCCACATGACTTGGCTTTGAGAGGAAGGGCAGGATCAGCAGGCTGACGAATTATTCCTGCCTCACCCAGAAACAAGGGGTGGTACCAGGGGTGAATCTCAGGGCTTTGACAGAAGGAGTCTAGTCCATTTGCATCTTTTTTCTTGGGCTGGTAAATTAAATGTCGGGGTAAGTTGTTGGATAAACAGTAGGATTTCTAGGACAGTACTTTGCAGGCGCTGTGCCTTTAAAATGTGTGGATGGGAGGAATTTGCTGGCAAAGCGTGATACAGAGCTGCGTGCTAATACCCTTGTTTAAAAGGAGGATTTCCTCTAATGTTGCAGCAACATCTGTTTCCAGCATCTTACTGAGCCCCGCGCACGTAGCCCCGTGTAGCTTTCAGCGTGAAGGATGCAAAACCTGCAGGCTGAAGGTTTTTCCCTTTGCTAGGGACTTGCCTCTCCTCTGCGCCTGGCCATTGCCAGAGACACCCCGGCAGCATGAGCGAGGCCACGTTGCTTAAATCGTATTGCCTCGCATTACTTCCTGCCCCCGGCTCCTATTAGCGACCTAGGCAGGAAGGATATTCGGGTGTTGCTCATCCAAGGAGCTATTTATGGAACCAGCCGTGTACACGATTATACAACGTCATGGACACGGGCTGACATAACCAGAGGGAGGCCTCGTGCCTGGGGTTTAGCTGTGGGTGTCCCTCTGCTGCTCCTGAGCTCTCAGCTCCAGCTCAGCCATTGTGCAACACAGACTTTCCCCCTCCTCTCCCAAAAAGATGAGTTTTCCTTTCCTGCAGCTCTGCTCTCATTTTTCGGAGTTAATAGTAAGGGATGGAGCAGCTGATAGCGGAGGAGGGGATGCAAGGGGAGAAAGAAGAATGTAGCCTCCTGCTTTTTATGATTTGGGTCAAATCTTATTCCCAAGACATTTGGAGAAAGAGGGCAAGTAGCAGAGTCAAGATCAGAGTAAGGAGAGGACTCATATGGAGCCACTGCAGCCCCAAGGGACGAGTGGCAATGGCCCAGCACTTTTGATATCACCCGTGGAGACATCAGGCACATTTGGGGGGATGGAATGATATGTTGGGGTGTCTGGCAGTCCTGCTGAGCGGCCATCGTCCTCCCTGCCTCTTCCTCAGCCCACGGGCAGTTCTGGCAGAGGGTGCCTGAAATATGGTGGAAATGGTTTCCAGAAGATCTTTAGCTACTGTACCAATCTGTGTTGATTTGACCCCTCAAACTGTGGAGGCAGGACACCACTGTGAGGGTCTCACTGGGCAAGGACAGAGTTTGAGGACTGGCAAGTCCTTGATTGCTCCTCAGCTGAGTGGCTTTAAACTGCACAGACCCACTGCTGGTGCTACCATTGCAGGGGTGGCCCCTCCATGCTTAAAACATGATTACTGAATCTCAATCCTCGTTTCCTAAAGCTTGCGAGCTCCAGAAAGCTGACATGTACATCTTGGCTGCTGGCCTTTCTGGCAGGAGGCGAAAAGGACTAGTGTGTTTGCTGAAAGCCTGTCTGTTCAGAGCCAACCAGCAAGGCAGCTCACCGGGTATGGCAACATGGACACAAGCTGTTTCAAAACCTGTGCTTCCTGACTGACGTCAGGAGCAGCTCTGAGGCCGGTCCGAGGGCCAGGGAGCCATGGGGAGGACTACTGAGCCAGCGCACGGAGTCTCTCCATTCCTGACGACATCCACATCCGCCTCCCAGTAACAAAAGGCGTGCTCCTACTTGGTTCTAGGCTCAGAACACAAGGTCTGGTGCCATCCTCTGAGAGCTCCCAGCCACTGACATGGGGGTCTCCTCCTGGCCGTAAATCAGCCATGAGTCTATGTCAGTGCTCATGTGCCTCCTGTTGACTTTCCTGTAAAGAGGAGTGGTGGCACAGCTGCTATCAGGGAAGTGATTAGTGTCCTTGGAGGTTTCATGCTGCTATATAAAGCCTTTGGCTTTGAGCCCACATTCCTGGCTGTGTGCTTGGTGGTGGTGCCGTAAACCCAGTTGTGCTGTGTTTCTTTTCCTAGAAAACTGTGCACCTTCAGCTCTCCCTGGCTTGTCATGGATGAAGATCCCTAAGTGCTGCTGTTGCTTACGTGGACACCAGCTAGCACTCTTGCAAAGGCACCGAGATTGCTTGAGGCCAAAGAAGAAAAAGTACTCTGGAGGGAGGAATAGCCCCCCAGAAAGGAATATCTGTGTCCCTGGAGCATGTGAGCAACAATGTGTGGCGCTGGGCTTTGTGCTAGGCTTTAAAAGTGCAAGAGGGCCTGTTTGACTTGGGCCCGAGGACGAGAAAGGAGGGGGCAATGGGATGAGAAATGCTCTCAGAACCAGCAGTCTCCCTGGCTAAACAGATCCAAGGAATCAGACAAAACGTGAAAGGAGGTGTTTGAAATGAGTGCAGATCTAGCTTTGAGTCACGTAGGGACTATATTGCCGTACATCAGGCCAAATAGCTGTTAAGGTTTGCACTTACGTATACAGTTGCCTGGTACCTGGGATGATCTCTCTTTTTGTGGCTTCAGTGTTGTGTTTGTCCAAATCCTCCACCTTCTCTTGCACTCCCAAAGAAATAGGGGCCAGGCTTTTCTCCTCGGTCATGAAACGGGTCCTTGACTGGAAGTAGAAGATTGTCCCATTAAATTCCTGTGGTACCTGGCACTGCTTGGCCTGAGCTCTCTTGAGAGGGCTAACAGGAGAGTTGCTGGCTTAATTTTGGCACAGGACGTATCTGTAAAAAGGGTAGGTATTTTTCTTTAAACAGTGTTCTTGTTCAGTGATACTGCACAGGCAGAAAGGAGACTTCCTTCTGCCTTTAAGATATCTCTGGCCCTTCAACCTATGGTAAAGCTTATCAGCTCGACAGGAGGAGATGAAAACTCTTCCTGTAGAAAACACGATTTTCCTTATCTCTGCCTTCTGGCTGTGTAAATAGCTGGTATGGTCAGGTTATTCATAAGCAGCTACTTCAAATCGTCTTACTAGCTAGGAATGAAAACACCATATATTACTGTGGTAGAACCCATAACAAGAGAATTCACCTCATTTGGTCTCAGCTGGAGGGATTTGGGGTTTTGGCTTTCACAGCTCCAAAGATGTGGAGGCTAATTAACCAAATTATGCATTCTTACATCTCTGTTTCTTAAATCAAAACTACCTCTCGATAGAGCTACGGTCAGCTTTGCATTTTAGAAATAGATGAAAAAGGAGCTGAATGTTTGCAACTGAGGGTCGCAACCGTTGCTACTGGTTGGTGGGACCAGTACTTAACCAGCCGCTAAATCTAAATAGAGCAGCTCCTGGTGAGGCCTGTCCAGCTCTTCTCTGAGCCAGGAATCCTCTGAGTAAGCAAAGCCTGTTATCCCACAGTTTACAAACACAAGGAATAGCAGGCTTTAGGAGCTCTTTGTTAAATTCCTGCTGGAAAGAGGGAAGGAGAGATTACATAGGAGATCTTCAAAAGCACTCAAGAAGACAAAATTTGCACTGCATTTATGTTCAAGAGTCACCTGGGAACTTCTGAAATTCCATCCATCTCGAAATTTTGCTTTATTTTGGTATTTGCAATATCTCTGTCTTGCCTAGCCTCAGTGTGCAGTATTCACTAGTATATTGAGCCTTTTCTTTTCCTTACTGGGAAACCACCAGGGGTTGAAACACCACCCAATTTATGACTGAGGTTTCCCCTGGCAGTTCCTCTATGGCAGCAGCCGGTACATAGACAAAGACCTTTCTGCCTCCCCCAAGACTTGCACCAGCTAAGTAGGCACTAGAGAACGGCATCAGTCTCCCGTCTATTCCTCCTTTCCCTCCCTAGCTTTTTTTTCATCTTTAATTTCCAAAGAAACCATGAGATTGTTCGCTGTCTTGTTAGTTCCCCTTTCCCCCCACAGCTTCTGAACCTGAAAGCTGGTTCCATCTGCCCGTTCATCTGTGTCACAGCAGTAGACATCTCAAAATATGTTTCTGCAAATTTAGAAAAACTGGTTGCAGGAAAGAGAGAGAAGGCCCATGGTAATGCTCTCCCCCAAGGAAAACCTGCTCAGCTGGCAGCAGTCTGCAGGGCAGCGACTCCCCAGCACAAGCTGCCCTTCCCAACCAAGGAGCGAAGGTGGGAGGATGCCTGGGGATGCCAGTGATGGAAAGGAGAACTGGGGTTCTCATGACAGGGAGGATGGGATGGTGCCAGACACTTTCCTAGGACACTGGGCTTTCCTGATTAGTTTTGCTGCTTGTACAACAACTTGCCCAGCATGTGCTCGAGTGGTGACCGGGAAAGTGTTTGACTGGGACGGTGCTATCAAGAAGTGTAAACATTGTCAGCAAGATGTGGGTAGCACGTGGTCTGGGCTTCAGAAGCCGGGCCCAGAATAAGGAGGCACAGGTATGTCTAAACATTACTTGTGTTTGCTTAGGAATCTACTTGCATATACTCCTTCCTCCAATGTACATAGGTGAAATTTCACCTCTGGAATCTGATACTGATGCATAAATTTCAGCTCCCTTCAAAGTGCCCCCCCCTATTTCACATCAAAAATTGTTGCCCTATTCTGCTGACTTAAGTCCCAGGTCTTAATTTTTCCTCTTCGTTTTCAAGTAGGAAGTTAAAAGACATAATTTTCACTGCTACTTTTAATGCCATTAGGAAGAGACTGTCACAGGAGAACGTGGATATATTAAAGACTGCTGAATTACAGGGCAGCATTTAGATGGTAAAAACCTGTACAACATTATTCATTGCTTTCTAAAAAGAAAACAGGTACTTATGGTTCATTCCTTCTTGCCAAAGTGGTATTTACTGATGTTAGATATTTCCTTGACCTGTCTGCAATGAGGCAGAGCAAGAAAAAATATAGTGCTATATCCAAAAAGGGCTCTGTTACCTACTTCAGTCTTTAAAAATGCCCTTGTAACACATTCTCCAACCACGCAGAATGCGTTCGTGCTTCCTTTTTTTATTAACCTTTGTTTTGTCCTTCTGCTCTTAGTTTTGCTCTCGCACGTTAGCATGGCTATATTTGGAGTCAAGATAAATTAATTCAATGCAAACCTAATAAGAGTTTGATCTGAGAAGACTGCACAGAGAGGGGCAAAAAAGAACAGCTTGTGCCACTTTCCTGCACAGGAATGCTGCATGCATCGTGGGAAAACATCAGCGTGGGTGGAATGCTTTAGCTCGTTTGTCAATGTGAAGCATTTTTAATAGTGTCATTGAATATAGCAAAATCCTTATTTTCACAGGCCGGATAATCCCTTGTGTTTTCTTAAACAACGCACTAATATGGTCCCTCTTTGGCAGACAAAGAGAATAATGTGGGACTCATTGCTGTAGCCCTGCAACAGCAAACAATTTATGTATATAAGACAGCAGTGGAGGCAAAAACGTGGATTGCAGAGGGTTTATAGGAATACTTAAAACCAACTCTGAAAGTGGCCCAGCTACACTATACATAGTTTGTTGGGACCTGTAACCTTACACACCTGCATCCAGGGGGGGTACAAAGCTAAGGTGATCTATGAGTTTTCAGGTTTGACTTGGAAAAAATCATTTTAATTAGTTCAAAATAAGCTGCCTTGAGTTACCTCACATTTACCATGGGGAGAGGAAGGAAGGAGAGCCAGTATGCAGATAGTTACCATGGAGCAGGTGATATATATATGAAAGCTTGTTACCTTGTGTGTGCTTTTACCTTGCAGTAAATGAGCTTGCTCCTATTAGCACATCTGAGTCATTTTAAATCCCTAAGGGATGGAAAAAGCTCACTGTGTATTTGAGTAAATATAGCATGCAACTTTACTTGCATGCAAACATCCCCTTCCCTTTCTGGCTTGATTTCACTCGTTGGTTAGTTGTAGCACCAATACACATTAACCTCCAGAATTATTCCTTTGGCTCCTGCTTCTGCCGTGTGATCCAGCTCAGTACGAAGCAAAGAAGTAGGCTCAAGATGTCAGTACTTGATTTTCTGGTGTTCCTTGGCTGTTCTTCCAAAAGCGTATGTTTGGGCAGGCCCGTTTGCAGCGTGTTTGGCACAGAACTGGTACCACTGGGTGGCTGGAGTTTGGGAAACCTGGGGCAAGAGCCATATATCTTATCCTATCCTGAATGTGCATGTTGCATAGATTAATTTTGCAGGCATAATCATGTGCTCATATATTAGATAGTTGTATTTACCCAGCATGGCTATTGTAAATAGCCGGTGCGGTGATCTGTGAATACAGCCCTTCATGGGGATGTCAGGCGAGGTCGAGTCCAGGTCAGGTCACTCTGGGAAACGTGCACTGAAAGCTATTGTGGGGCAAAATTCTGCTGTACCGCAAATAATGCTTACAGCGGTGCTGTACTTACACCACTTGAACTTCCCTGCTTGTTTTAAAACAGGCTTAGAAGAGGGTGCCACAATGGAAGATGTGTATTTGGCGTCAGTGGAGACAGACCGAGGTGTGAAGGAACAGTTACGGCTTTATGACACCAGGGGTCTGCAGGAGGGCGTAGAATTGCCAAAACACTATTTCTCTGTCGCTGATGGCTTCGTTCTCGTGTACGCCGTGACCAGCCTCGAAGCTTTTCAAAGAGTCGAACAGCTCAAAAAGGAGATCGATGTCTTCAGAGACAAAAAGGAGGTAAATGCACGGTGCTGTAACCACTTGGCTTATCGCTGTGTCAGTGGTAGCAAGTTCAGGTTGCAAAGCATAGATTTTCCTTCTGTAAAACTCGCATACAAAAGGAAAACATATGTACCCACAGCCTTGGGCAATCCAGCAAAAGGAAGCTTTCTCATGCTGGGGAAGGCTAATTCACATGCCATGCAGGTCATGCAAAAGAATGTGGGTTTTTTTCGTCCTTACTTCCTCTACTACAGCTAAAATTCGGTTAGCTGAACGCACCAGCCAGGACACTTATGACTAATAAAACATATGGTCTACAGCAGTGCAGTTCATATGTTTTTTTAGATATTGTACACGGGAAGTCAAGTGCATAGAATAATATAACGAAGGGCATTATCTTTGTTTGTTTTGTATTCATCTACTTGATGGCTTACAAACTAGTGTAATTGACAATGGGTCTCCCAGACATTAGTCAATTGGCAAAGCAGCTTTAATGTATTTTAACAACCATATTGAATCAATTCAATTGTGTGAAATGACTGCTCTATTTTCCCTTAGAAAGCAGCTAGTGTTTTCAGCTGACAGTGTTCCAGCTTAGCTAAACAAATATAACTTGCATGTGGCATTAGCATTGTGGCTTTTCCTACAGTATCTTTATATTCTCAAGTAGTTTTCCCTGTTAAATGTCTTTAGCCTACAGCTTTCCAAATGTCTGTTTTATGCTGCTGGGAAAAAAAAAAAAGTGCATGAAGAATTAATTGGATAATGGTAGGGAGAGACTTTCCAAAAATGTAACTCGTTTAGCACTGACAGCACACAGGGTGGTGGAGGAAGGCAGGCTCGGAGTTTGACAGCAACAGACCGTGCAGTCACGGGAGAGGTATGTTAGCTGGTGGGGCTGGTGTGAGCTGCAGACTGTCACGTATATCAGGGATACAGGAGTCAATCACAAGTCCCCTGCAGGGCAAAGAAAGGTGGATGAGCAGGAAGTTTTTCCCAGGCACTGTGTTTTGTGAGGGCGCTGATTTATTACTTTACAGCATGTTGTAATGCGGAGAGGGAGTCACAGCCCCAACAGGATCTGCGTCCCTCTCTGTTACCTGCCAGAGCTCTTCTTTCTCGTCGCATGCAGGTATTTTAGAAAACAGGGAGAGCTTAAAGTTGTGATCTTGAGTGAGGATAACATGGTCAAAAGAGTGGTACCCACAATGAACTGGATACATTGAAGCGCAGAAGGCGAGATCAGGAGTCCTGCCTTAAGATAGCATCAGCAGACTTAAAGTTGGGCTCTGCTAGAATGCATCCTTAACTGAATTAGGGACCTACCTCCACACATGGTGCTTCTGAGCTGGCAGAACTTCACCTTGTTGAGCAGCACAGTCCCCTGTTGTGTGGCAGATGACAGAAAGCACTGATGGCTGGTTCCTTGCCTCTGCTGGCTGTGGGGGCTCTCCAGCATGCACCTTAAAGCCTGGCCAAATTTTATACTAAATAGAGGTTGTGTTCTCTCAAACCGACAGAGCTTAACCATAGGTAAAATTCAGTTGGAGCACGTGGTAAATGCATATGAAGATTATAGCTTCTTTCAGAGCATTCACAGAGGGAAAAAACTTTTTTCCAAACACCCTGGGCTGCTATAGAAAAAAAAGGAAACCTCAGACCTCACAGGTCTCAAAGGTCAAACATCTCTATCTGGAAAGAAACAGAAGACATCCTGGAGTTAGTCTGATGAACAGGAAGGAGCAAGCGGTGTGGTCACAGCAAAAACCCCAAATCATCAGCAAAAGAGGACTTTATCACTTGATCTTTGTCAAATCACTAGCGCAGAGATGACAGGGTTCACCTAAGGGACTTGAACTATAAATAGAGGCATGGTTTCCCCTAAGAGCTGATGCTGGTAAAACATTTTTAGAAAATGGTTAACTTAAAATAAGCAGGAGCAGTAACTTTAAGTGGCCAGAACTACCTCCAGCACCTCCTAGAACGGAAGTACCAGGCAGGCCACTGCACTCAGCCACACTGTACGGTCTCGGTGACACAGAAGTCACTGGACTGACTCTTACAACTAAGGGTCTGACTTGCTACGGCTGCGCTGCCCCAGATAGCTAACCAGCTGCTCTTCAAACTGCTTCCGAGAGGATGGTGCTGGTGCTTATCTGACCCTTCCAGCGACAGAAGACTGTCCGCTGAGGTCCCTCTAGTGGCTTAACGAGCATGGAGAAGCGGGCAGCCCCTGGGCTCGGAGAGGGGCTGAGCAGCCCAGCCTGCCCGGCAGCCACCCTTTGTGTGTGGCAGGGAGGGCTTTAGTTTTCTGCGGGCTGGGGCTTGGGAAAAGAACCAAGCCGGGCAAAATCCACCGCTGTGGGGTCCAGGCTTTCTCTGCTGCCGTGCATTTTTTCACCTCTCAAGCATCCGCTGCTCTGACCTGCTCAGATGTCACGCTCTTACCGTTTATCTAGGGCAGCTCAATTGCAAAGAAAACGTAGAATAGGGCTGTTTAACTTTGGCTCTCGTGGGTATCGTTTCCCTTTAAGCAATCCGGGAGAAAAGGGGAAGTCCTGCATATCCTATGACTAAAACCAGCACACAAGCAGATGAGGCTAATTCAGATCCCAGACCCTGACCTTCCAAACTACACACAGCTTACCTTGTGCCAGCGCTAAGTTAAAGAACAGGTCTGAACTGTGTTGCTACTTGCCTACTGTTTAAAAGCACTGAGAGTGGTTGCTGCTTTTTTTTTGTATAAAGCTCACCCTTTCATTTGTTTGTAGGTAACAGTTATTGTCTTGGGAAACAAAACTGACCTTCTGGACCAAAGGCAAGTGGAAACAGAAGCAGCACAGCAATGGGCAAGGGCCGAGAAAGTGAGACTGTGGGAAGTGACTGTGACAGATCGGAAAACACTGCTTGAGCCCTTCACCTTCTTAGCAAGCAAACTCTCCCAGTCCCAGAACAAATCAACATTTCCCTTGCCTGGAAGGAAGAGCAAAGGGAATAACTGTGATAACTAAGTTACCTGAGTATTGTCTGCTGCTGGCCAGGTCACAACCTAAAGTCCTTTCTGTGCCATTTGCTTCTCGCAGTTTTACTTAAAGCAATAATCTCATTCAGCAATAAAACCAGCAAGCTTATGGCTAAGAGGTATCCTTCCTTTTCATGGACTTGGCTTGAAAAAGTCACTGATGGTAAAAGACTTAAAAAGCACTTCATGAGAGGAGTTACCTTGCAACAAGGATTATGGAGGAGGGAGGGACAGGTGGACACCTCTATCAGGGGCTTTGACTATACTTCGATGCAACCATGTTTAGGGACGCATCAAGAAGCTTATCACTAAGCAATCCCCCTGCAGTTCTATAGCCTCTGGTCACAAATAGCACTAGCTGCAATATAGCATTCAGTCTGGAGAGAGGATATGTTTGAAATGGCAACAGTCCCTTTACCTTGACTTTAAATGGGGCCACAGGGCTTTTTGATGCTGCAGGAGGCCGAGGCCAGCGTGTTGTTGCAGGAGAAGGGTTTGGGGCAGGAGGAACAACTACCAGCAGATTTAGCTGCTGAAGTTCTGCTAGTGTCTGGAAGAAAAAAAAAATAATAAAAAAACCCCCCAAACCTTGTGGGAGATACCAGAAGAGATCTACCCCGACATGAAGCTTGTCAGCAAAGTCTGGCAAATAGCGCTTTCAGCTCAGGAATTTATTTGTACAAACCAAAAAAGCTCTCGGAGCACTCGTTAATTTAACTGCGACCTGAAGGACAACATAGCTGTAGGTAGGTTTGTTCCAGCATGTCCAGTACAAATCAGTCACGTTCACATAGGTGATAATTTTGCTGAGAAATTACACGGGACAGTTTTGTACGCAGGAGGTAGTGCCCGGGCTCTGCTTGGTGCATTGCTTAATACTCCTCCCCGCTGCACAGCCCAGCTGCAGGAATCCACCCTCGGTATGAAGCTACAGGCCAGGCAACAACCTGTGCAGAGTGCTGTACTACTGTGAGAGGGGGCTAGGGAGCGTAGGAGGCTTCCTTTTGGGAGCATCCCCATGGCAAACAACCAGAAATACCTGGACAAATGGCCTTGGTCTTAATCCGCTGCACATTGTCCAGCAGCAGGAGCACAACTGTGTGTGCTGTTTGACTCTCCACGCTGGTAACACTTGTGCTGTAGGAATCTGCTGTCCTGGCTCAGCCTGTCAGTAAACTAAACAAAATTGGATATAGAGGGACAGAACGAGCAACAGTTCCCAGAGAGAGTGACCAGCTTTTGGCCTCTGCCAGCCTCTTATACTAATTGATACTAGCTTTTCTTTGTATTTGAAGACAAGAGCGGGGAGAGTGAGTGAACTGAAGTACCCAGTTCCCTCATTTTCCACTAAATTAATGTTGTTTTGAACAAATATTGAGAATTTCACTGTGAGTCAGCAAAACCACGAGCAGTGTTTGCACTGTCATATCATAACTGCTAAACAGTAAGTGTGCTTAATGAGCACAATTAAACTGTGTGCTTATAGCATTGCTCTTCCTGAATACTGACAAATAAAGTCTGTCAGCATTACTAATGTCAGAGCAGCAGGACAATTCACTAGAAATTAAGCTGGTATTCCTGCCTTTATAATGAAGGTAGACGAAACTGTTTATGTGCTTTGCTCAATATAGTTTGGATTGCTGTGGCCAAGGAGTAAGATAAGAGAGCAATTATGAATGAGCAAGCTCTTGTAATGCCCTGCTAGAAACATAAAATTGTTTCCATTGCAACACTGCAGCTGAGTAAGCACTATAGCACGGCCTCCCCCGGCCTGGCTAGTAATAGTCATTGTCCCCAACGATGCTGCAGAACAACACTCCCTCCTCACTCATTTCCTACCCAACACACGTGTACTCAAGGCTTTTCCCTCCCCAGAAGGCTCCGTATCTGCCTGCGTGCTTGGGAAGCAGGGGTGACCTCAGAGCTATAGTGGTTCACCTCCACCCTGCAACCTCCCACCAAGGAATTGCTCATGTTCCTCCTCTTCAGCTCTGCAGAACCCTTCTTCTAGAAGGGACTTGATCCAGCTTCGGATCAATCAAAGTAAGCAAAGACCTCTGCTAATCACACATCGTCACTGAAACTGGCCCTTGAGCCAAGGGAGTGTGGGTTGACAAGCCAGGATTAACTTAAAATGCGTGGAGATGGAACGGAGATGACTGGTTCTGCACCCCGCCGACTCGGTGCCAGTTCCCCTGCCAAGGCTGATGTCACCTGAAGGCTGCCAGAGCTGTCTCCTGCGAGATCAGCTTGCGCATTCGCTCCCCTGGACGCTCCGGACTTGACAATGTTTTAGGAAAGGCAAGAGGAGAGGGATCTTTTTCCAAAAAGGTTATGTAAAGGCAGACACATTATCTTCAATTTGGCTAATTTTGTTAGAAACTAGATTAGATCATTTAGGGCACTCACATGAACAACTATCATCCGCTGTTTTCTTTCACAAGCTTATTCTCATGCTTTTTAAGTGCTCAAAGCAATTGTCTTTCCTAAATACCATAGTATTTCATTGACAAGTGATGGAAAATGTAGTGTCTCCTCTGCAAACAATCTACAAGCAGTGGCTTGTACCGAGTCAAAATGAAACTCACTGTAGTACAGATTTACATAGGGTTAGTAAGTAGAGTACAGAGTATAACGTAGTAGCCAAAAGGCAGAACGTGTATTTTGTTCTTACTATTCCACTGACTCAAAAACCCGTCCTAGGTCACTGGGGTCACTTACCTACTACAAAGCTAGACAGTCCCTTCACAAGATAAGGGAGAAAAATTATTATAAAAAAGAAAAATAAATTAGTAAATTGAACCATCTTTCTCTGTTCCTTTTAAACTACTATCCTGCTGCATAAATACTGTGCAGATCAGTCACCCCAAATCAGCTCCCTCCCCCCTGCCAGCTACAACAATTAATTTGGCATGTCCTGGTAGCACGAAGCAAGGAGCTGACAAAAACCTACCGCGATTAAGCCATTTACCTCCTCACTCAGTAAAGGAGAGGAGGAAACGACGAGCACAGGCGCTCCTGGTGTGATGTAGCTGTGTACCAATAATTTTGCCAGGGTGAGCCAAACAGCTGAGGGAGCTCATACACCAAAACATATGCTGTGTCAAAAGAAGGCAGTTCAGCAGATGAAGCTAATGTACTACTACCCACGACCACCCAGCAAAGGAAAGATACCACTAATTACCAAAATACTTTGGACCAAGTTAGATTTGATCTAGATAGGAAGAGAAGAATATAAATAAAATATATACAGACTTTGTTTTACAGTACCAAAATAAATCTGAGAGCAAAATGACCACACAGCACTCAGAGGAATGTCGCAATGGGCAGTACTTGCCGTGTGAAAATGAATCTGTACTTCCGGCCTTTACCGTAAGGGAGTGGTCAAAAATGCCATATCCACAACTACCCGACTGTTGCCACACACCTCAATGTAAACACCATGTCTCTAGGAGATAATCTTTGCAGGTAGTTAAAGGATTTACAGATCAAGTCTCCTTTAAGGTGTCTTCTGCTAGCTTACCAGGACGCGATTCCTTCTCCTCTTCCAAGTGGGAATACACCACCCCACCAGAAAAACAGGAAGATACTCTCTTTGTCCTTTTACCTCCTGCCGGCTTCCCTTCCAGATCTCTTACGCTTTTCCAGTTGTACTTTCAAATACCGTGCCAGCCCTGAAAAGCCAATGCTATGAAAATTTAAGGTAAAAAGTACCTAGCACGGACTCTGCGGCAGGTTACCTCCTCACGGGCTGTACCAGCCTGTGCAACGCTTAGACAGTAAACAGCTGAAAAAGTCGAAGCTGTCGTTCACTGTAGCTCGTCCAGAAGTGTCTTCCCAAAATAGCTGCAGTCGGTGCACTCACCTGCAGATCTCCCTTGTCCTTATCCATCCGGTAATCCTCAAAGCGTACCGGGAGACACTATTCTGGCAAAATGACAAAGCAAGGCACTAAGCAGAAATCTTTTCTTCTTCTTTTTTTTAAACATCTTTTTATTAGCACAGTAACAAATGCAGACTTAAGTAGCCCACAACATACAACCAATCCACTGAGTGACTCCTATTCCACGCCTTACAGTTAAACAGCTTAAGGTATTTCACTACAGGTTGCCGTAAGTCCTGATTAAACCCTTTATTCTTTTCACAAAGATAGATTGGCTTATAAAATAATACATTAACTACTTCTCATTTCATATATGAGGCCATATATCCCCCTCTCCGTATCACAGATCATGAGATGACAGTCTTTAAAAAGGATTTGTTAAATACCAATGTGCCCTCCATCGGGGAAAACGATCCTGGCATCTTTTTACAAAAAAAAAACAAAACCAAGAAACCCAACCCAGAACAAAATAACCCCCCCCAACCCGAAACAAAAAGCAAAAACAGTGTGTAGAGTCTTGAAAGGACTTTTACATAAATGTCAACATATGTACCTGTACAAAATTAAGCTGTTTTAATCTTTTACATATTGCAAGCAAACCGAAAACCAAAGAAGTCTAAGAAGTTTACATTCTTCTCGGTACTATATGTGAGCTAATATTGCTGAACTAATTACAGTCTTAAAATATGCTATTCCCAATCCTAGCTGTCTACTGTAGCAAGATACCTTAAGTTACAACAACAAAATTTTAGGAAATAAAAGACTGAATAAAATCTGTTATAGAAATACCCTACTCTTTACCTGCACCCTCCCTCCCCCCACCCCTTCAAAATCATAAGCAGCTCTTTCCAACACAGACAAATAATGTAAGAGTTTGACAAAAATCCAGTTTATGTAGCGTATCTTTTGGTCCATTGTCTGGCCATTCTGTCATGCTCTGCTCTGTTAGTCATATACTGAGTGGCAATACTTCCAACCAGGGGGTCAGCTGAAAAGAAAAGAAAACAAACTGCTTATTTCAGACAAGTTATTGAATAAAAATGTAAAGCTAAGGCTGAAGTGTGAATTTGACACAAGGGAATCACACAGGTAAGGTACATCGCAACAATCGAAATACAATGAATTGATGGTCTGTATCTTCACTGATTTGTGTGTATTTATGGTGACATACTAATCTATTACTTATTAAAGAGTGAAATGCCAATTAAAGTGTTAAGGAGTTTAAAAGACAATCCAATAGTCATATTTTGCATTACCGAGGACTTTCACTGATTCATGCATTTCAGGTTTATTTTACCCTTTCTAAAAGTGCCTGGGACACACTAAGTGTACTTGTACCAACACAAATCTGCCTTCTAGGAAAGATCAGGACACAAGGGGAGATTTTATTTTTCCAACAAGTTTATTTTTATTATACGTAATATAGCATGAACTCTGGTGTTTCTCTCATCTTTGATAGAAAAATATAGAAATACAACCTGTAAAATTGACTTTGCAAACCAAGACATATTCCTCTTAACTGGTTGGGTTAGAAAAGCAGCGAGGACTACTTGTGGCATAACTGGTTGCTGGTTTTAAATGGGTGATGGGAAGTGAAAGGCTGACCCCTGTGCTTTCAGAACTGCGTTTGTGGCTCTTCTAGCTCTGTTTCTGAATGACTACAGTCCTACAGACCAGTGAAGAGTGTTGAACCCTTACCCAAAACCAGAGTTGGTCTGGAAGGGTAAGGAGTTTTCATGTGCAGGAGGAGGACTGCCACTTGCCTCGCGGGTCAGCCAGAGGAGTGGTGAAACCTCCAGCCCCTCTCCAGCTGCCCTGGAGAGGGAAACGTGCTGCGCTGGAGGCTGGAGCTGTGATGGCCAAAGCCAAGAGAATGAGATGAGGGTGCTGGGTGAGGTGCAAAGTGGCAGACGGCCTGTGTGGCCACACAGGGGACTTACCCGGGTTGCAGTCTGTGAGGAGGGAGCAGATGGAGAGGAGAACTTTAGAAATGGTTAACGCTGGGCTCCAGTTGTCTTTTAAAATGTCCAGGCAGATGACGCCTTGGCTGTTAATATTACAGTGGTAGATTCTTGTCCGAAACGTTACCTGCAAGGAACAGCTATTAACCAGGGTGCTGGGGTACCACCGGCGACGCAGTGACGCACAGGGTGCGGTGACACACGACAGCGATGTGACGGGCAGCGAGAACTGCAGGGAAAAAGGAAAAGAGCCCACGCACCCTGGCGGGGGAGGGGGCACGGGGGCCGGTCCTTCGGCCGGGGCTCAGGCTGCCTGACCCAGCAGGGGCCGGCAGCCCACCACCCGCTCCCCGGGCACGGGGCCGGGGCCGGGCGGGCTCCCCGGGCCGCCGCCGCCCTCTGGCGGTCGCTGGAGGGAACGCACCCGCCGCCGCCCTCCCTCCGCCCCGCAGGGAACGGCCGGGCTCCCCCCGGGAAGGGGGATCCCCGACACCCCCGCCTCGGCCGCCCGCAGCCGCGTTGCACTGAAAAAAAAAAAAGCTATTTCCCACCGGTAGTTCCATGGTGCGGTAACAGACACAGCCCGAGTACATCTTTGACGCCGGAGGCAAATCAAAAAGAGCCAGATTTTGAACATAAAATAAATAAAAATCCCAGGAGCGCGAGGCGGGCAGTACCGTTTCCAGCCCCTCCGAGTACACCTGAGCGGTGTCAAACGTGCCGTGACAGGTGCTGGCACTGGTTTCCCATCCGAAGGAGAGGGAACCGAAACCTAGAAGGTGGGAGCGTTATTGGAACCCTGGGGTGAATCACTGCGGCCTCAGCACGGGCTCACGGCTGACAGCCCCTCTGCCATCTCCTGCAAAACACCTGCCAACTTTCCAACCCTGGGTGCTTACTGGCACCTGTAAAACTCAAGTTGTGGGCTTTAAAATTTATTTATTTATTTATTTTTGCCTTTTTGCTCACGGTAGCAAAGGGACCTGGGGCTTTAACACCAGCATTTTTCCCCCACCAGGCTCCCAAGGACTTGTAAGATCCCCCAGACAGGCCAGGGCACTTGGAATTGAGGCTCCCATGACTTCCAAGTGCTGAGAAGTCTGTTGGATTTTATTATTTTCAAATCTGGGAGATGCGAGTGAGCTGGGCAGCTTGCCACAGAAGTTACCCGAAAGGGAAACAAAAGCACCACGAGCCGTTTTCAGGAGAACACAATGTGACCTGCAGAAAGGCCTTACTCTGACTCACTGGATGAACAGCGACAACAAATTTGGTGGAACTTGCATGAATTAGGATTATCTGCGTGAATAAAGGTTGGCGGGTTCATGCCCTAAATCCTCAGAATTTGTCAGCTCTCCACACCCACAAATTTTATTGTCTGTTTATAGGTCACGGGGGTATTTGTGAAACATGCTCGGTAAGTGTGTGGTAGGACAAGAACACACTAGTGCTTTCTCTCGAGATTAGATGAGCCCACATGTAAAACTTGCCAGCCAACCCTCATTTCTCCTACCCTCTTTCAGATGCAAAAATTTTGCCTGTGGGCCCCCCTCCCACTGGCTCGGGGTGCAGGCACGGGGTGGGGTGACACAGCTACAAAACCCCTGTGCCCGGCATCCGTGCAGTATTCCCAAGAAAGCTCCCGGTGCACAGAGCACACCGGCTATTTTTGGTGTCAGACTCACAACTGCAGTTACTTGTCACACAGGAGACACCCACACTGCACGCCTGGGGAGTCTTCCTACTTTGTTCCTTGTAAACTGCTTGGATTTTAGATTAAAACAGGAAGCAAACAAATGGGAAAAAAAAAAAACAAAACCAACAACAAAAACCCAACCCAAATCCCTACACTTTTGCACATTATGGGTGGGAATAGCAAAAAGCCTGCAAGGGAGCACAGATGTGTCTCCTTCCCACACCTTCTGCAACAAGCTGCAACGCCAAAACTAAGAACCTCTGCTACTTTCTACCTTGGGAACCTTAGAAATACAGCAGGTAAGAAACCAAAGCCACCTTTGTTTCCCAGATCATCCAGTCCTCAGAGAAAAAGCAGCAGTGACTCCCTACAGCCATGTGGAAGGAAGTCCATGTACATCAGCCCGAGCAGAGGGCGGATCTGACTCTGCGGTACCTGCCCCAACCCATGCTGTTCAGGGCAGAACAGAAGTTTGTGGCTTTTGCAGTTACTGGCAATGGCTTTGCCTTGGGTTCCCGAGCAGCCCTCAGCCCGGCCCCACTGCTTGCTCAGTATTCCTCTATTTGACCTGCAGCTTTGGTCTCCTTCCAAGAAGGCTTCTAAATGCAGGTGAGGTAGTAATTTTAACAGATTAAACACTTCCAGAACAGGAAGCGTGAAGTATTCCAAACTGATACAATAAGGACCAAATTAACAGAGAGGTCAAGAGTTCTAATTTGTAGAGACAGAAAGTTGTTAATCCTGATTCTGAGCACAAAAGCTAAATACTCTGTAGGCAGTCTCTCAGTCCAGGTGATGAGTAACTGGTAACAAAGAATGAATCCCGTTAGCCTTTAAGAATAAGACTTACTTTTAAATTATTATTCATGAAGGAGGGGAAACAGAAAGAATGACTCCCCCATATATTTGCAGAACAGCCTGGTTCCTTAAGAAACCTTAAGATATAATCCAGAAGTGTTATACCCATGGAACTAAAAGCAGCTTTCTCCAGTTAGAGGAGCTCTACCTAGCCAAAGCACTGTGGGAAAAATCTAAATTTGTTTTCACTTAAGCAGCAAGTCAGAACTGGGATGGTGTTAGACACATGTAGTCCAGCTGTTTGCCATTTACAATTTTTGCTGATGGTACAAAAGCCAGCCGTGCGGGGAACCCAAATGAAGCTGGGAGAGGGGAGAAACTGGAGGCCCACTTAGAAACAAACAAAAATATTTAAAGTTAAGCGTTCATAACAACAGAAAAAGGAAAAAATAAATCACAAACCTAGCAGATTCAGACCAAAACCAAGAGGTAGTACAATGTATTCAGCGTCAAGAGAACAGCATGTGGAATCGCAGAAAAATATACTGTAACTGAACAATCCTTTGGAAATGTCCCACCTGAGATTACATTAATGCAGTAACTACACAGAGGTAAACACAGCTTTTGAAAAGACATAAAAGAAGCTAATCTCGACCTTACCCTGAAGTGATAGCAGAGGTTAATTTACACAAGCAGTAAAATGGGAGTGGGGGGAAGGAAGTGGTTAGAGGTTATTAATACAAATGATCAAAGCACACACCAGGTCAACACAAGCTACTGTTCTCACCTCAATAAATGAAATCTAACCCAAGTATAATGTAACTCTTGGGAAAATGTCCATTGTGATAGTACAAAAGGGTAACAATCATCTTGAGGACTAAGTACTGAACTCTTAAATACTAATTATACTTGTTTATTGGATTCTCCTGAATTCAGGCCCACCCAGCATGTGCCTGACTCAGTTCCTACCTGAAACAAAGGCAAAACCAGAATACCACACAAAATGAGAAAACATAAAAGCAGACAACAGATTAACACTAACATCTTCAAAGCATTGTATGGAATGCTCAATAAATGCAAAATAACTTCATTATACATATTTAGGACAGAAGAGATTATCTGTCCCTGTATCAGATTTCTCCTGCTGAAGTTCCTTGTATTGTGCAATGCATTTCCAAGTCAAATTTTAAGATCTTTAATTTCTCCAGCCTCAAGTACAGTAGTGCAGTCCCTCTTTCTATCCTTCCAGGAATCTGTTAGTATCACTTCCAGCACAGGCCTCTGGCTCTCCTTTAGCAACATCACAACATCCTCCCCCCAAAGGTTCACTCCAACATACTGGACCAAACCCTCAGCTGGAGCCAGACCCAGTCCTGAAAGGCTGCACCTGTATGTCCTTCATCACACAGCTCTAGGATGCTTGTCAACTACACAGCATTTGTCAATACTGCCTCTGCCTCAACGCCTTCTCTCACTCATATTCCTAAGGGCTTGGAAGCCTGCCAGGATGACCAGTTTCACCTCACTTTATTTAAGAAGGTAAATTCTTTAATGACATTTCATTTCCAAGTTATGAAATCTGTTCTGCTATAGGCACCTCACCATGGGGCAGCCCACAGCAGGGACTGTCCTCGTAAAGATTACAGAGGATTCAGAGAGGCAGCAGAGGTTTTCTTCCACTGCTCTTGCAAGGCTTAGCAAGGAAGATTCAAGGGAAACTAGTCCTTTCACTCTAGACAGCTTAATCTTGTCAGAGGTCAAGGCTTTTGAAATGACCTTCAGTCAGTCTATTACTCTACTATCACCAAAATGATACACTGGATTTTGTTTCAGCTAGCTGTTTCTTTATTTCTTGCCCTAAAAGACAAATACAGGAAGGCTATGGTAATTACATTAGTCCTACCACTTCCAGATGACCCACAAACAATATTTATCAGTCACTGCAAACAGTTGGGCAATCTGAAATCAAAAAAGTAGTGGGAATAAAGCAGGACGATAATTATATTTTCCACATTATCATTGATTAACACTAGCATAGGCGTTAACGCAGGAACTGCTATAAGAGTCTTTGGTTCTCAGCAAAATAAAGGTTCTTCATGTAAACCTGAAGTACTAAAGTAGTACAAGTATGTTCTATTAGAGCACTGCCATGCTTTCTCCTAGAACCCATCCCACCGTGACTGAAGCTATACGTATTTTATTTCCATACATATATGTGGTTTGTAAACCAACTTGGACTCTGCTAGATGAAAAAGACTCCATTTAAATGCAACTCTGCTACAATACAGTGAATCTCCACTAAACTGGTCTTTTAAAGCCTCACTAAGTAGTGCCTGGTGGGGTTTTTTTTTTTGTTTCGGTTTGTTGTTTTTTTTTTTTTATTATTATTATTTTTATTTTTATCCCACCCTTCTTTTCATCTGGCTTTGTGTTTAGATCCAAAGATAAAGGCAAAGAGATGTCTGTCAGAGACAGAGCGGAAAGCGGGGCTGAGCTGGAACAACAAAACTGTATCTTTGTTTCTGCATCAGGGAACTTGGCACATAGGGCTGTCTCAATACCACTGGTTGTTATAACATGGTCTTGTAAGGCATCAGGCTGGAGAAGCCTGGGACCATAAATGCTTCTGACCTCTAGCAGAGGAAGCAAAGGTGTAGCAAATCACACATGGGAAGGTGAAAGTTCCCTCTTCAAATGCTTACTGGCCTCATGACATAAGATAATGCATATAATTGATTGGACAATAAATTATCCAGTGCAAACTAATTAAACCAAAATAAAAATAATGAAAAAACTATTCTGAACTGAATTAAACTCTAACACAAGAGAACTATCTATGCTGCCAGAGAGCCTCCGAAGAGGCAGACAGGCATCAGCAGAAAACCACCAGAGGTAGAGCATGCTGCTTGTGAACTGGAGCCCTAGCTTAGGGATAGAATTTAAGGTCCTGTTGATACTACCAGAAACCCTGAAGTTATGCTGGCAAGAAGAGTCTTCTCTATTTGGGAAGCTCCTATTCATTTGGCTGGTATGGCCAATTAGCAATTAGATGGATGGCCTCAACTACAGCAGCAAGTCCTTCCTACTGCAGACTAGACCGAAGTCTGAAGATGGGGCAGTCATTGGTGTTTATCTCAGCAATGCAACTATTTTTAAGTAGAAGGTTAAACATGGACATAAAGGTTTTCAGATACAAGGCAAACATGAATGTATACACAACCATCTCTTCCTGTAATCCAACTCTCCTCCTCTGGCCAAGTATGCGAACCACAAGATAACATTCATTTGCACCGGTATTTGCCTTGTAGCATTGGAACACAACAACACTGGGATATAAGAGCTTCGCAAATATAACACACCTACAGAAAAGGTTTGTTACTGTACAAGTAGATGAACAACCCAAGTACCCAACAAAACTGAATAAATAAATACTACCTTAGTAGTAGCAAAACCACACACAAACGTTACTTTTATGGTAACCGAGTGGTTTGAGAAACAAGTACTTGTATCCCTTCTTCTCCCCTAAGTTTATTTACTTTGCAGTTTCTTAGTCCTGTCCTGATACTCCCACTAATTGCTCAGGACTTTTTATAAACAGAATCAGAAAAAAAAAGAAAACAAGCTCTAAAACAGTGAGCAAGTGGATCGGAAAAGCCATTAACATTACCTAACAGAAACCAATGTAATGTCTGAAATGAGCTTAAGCTTGTTCTTAAAGAGAGCGGCTTTCAAATGGGCTGTGTCCCATTAACACTGCTTGCTATTTGATGGGCTGTTGGACATTCATGTCTTAAGACGTCAGCTACAGGTCTCTTACCTTTGGAGGCTTGAAAGGATATTCTGGTGTAAATGTGATGTCAAGGAAGAAAACACCTCCCTCATAGACTGAACCTGGAGGTCCCAGAATGGTTGATCTCCATTCGTAGATGTTATCACCTTTGGGGCCAGCACTGAGAAATTAAAAAAAAAAAAAAAAAAAAAGGCATGTTTAGGAATATTACTACAGTTCAAATAAATATGACCTCTTACATTCTTCAAGTATGATATGGAAGAAAGTCTTCAGTGTTATACTTCATACACCACCTGGAGTAAAGACAAGGATTAAAACTAGATCACATGCTTCCAAAATCTCAGAAATCTTACCTGGATTTACCAGTGTTCCAGACTGCTTAGCAAAGCTAAGAAACTAGAGGAGGGGTATGGTTTTCAGCTTCCCTCTCCTGACATTTGTAAGAGCAGCATTGCCCAGAACTACTCCTAAACATGCTACACAATCTCAACACGACAGAAAGGTTACATTTTAAAGAACAATTTCCTACTGTATTTCAGAAATGACTGCCCAGGCTCAGCCTTAATAGAACTGTACCACATCAAAGACCATACTAAATAAATTAAGGACTTATGTTGATTTTATTAATCTTTAAAATTAAAATATATTCCTGTATTATTGCTAAACCAAGGCTCATTGTATAATTGAATGAAGCCAAATACATGATGATACTCTTAAATGTCAAAATTTTCTATGCTCATATAATTTTGCTACACTGATTTCTAAAACGAGGCCACATGAACTCATCCCATTGATATCATTTGTATTGTGGAACTGCTTTTGTAAAGGGAATTAAAATCCCTGTGGCAAATTAAAACGGTGCTTTCTGAAATCATCTTTGTCTAATTGTAGATTCTCCCTAACCTGCCAGCAGCTCACCAAGAGCAGTACAAACTAAAGGTGTTACAGAACATAAATGTCTGCTTGTTGAAAATTGGTTTTACTGAGATCCTTGGACACTTGTATTCTGTAGCGTGCCATATGTCACTGAGTATTTCTAAGTACAGCTCAACCTATAAAGCCATTAATGGTTTAGGACTTCATCGCTACCTCTTCTTTCTGTGCTGCTGTGGTAGTAATTTATCAATAAGATGCCAGTGCTGAAAACTCCCTTTGCATAAAGGCAAGTGCTGACACAGCTTTTTCCATCATGGATGTGCTATGACTTAAGAAATCTCTTCTCCCCTTGTTCTGTAAGGGGCCGGATTTTAACATCCCTAACACAATGAAAACCAGCCTTGCTCTTCTTTCCCCATTCTTTTAAAAAAACTAATATAAGACAGAAAGATAAAATAAAAATAAAAAAGGGCTCCTTTCATATTATTACAATCATGGAGCAGTATTACTTGAGAGGGAAGGTAATCCAGTAAATTCAATATATGTATGACAATATGCATTTGATTAATGTGAAGGAAACTAAAGTAATTGCTAGATGTTAGTAACAGTGTTACAAATAGAAACAGAATTACAAAAACATAAATTCTCAATGTAAAAACAGGGATCAGAATGTTTTTTTCCCCTGCTCTTTGCAGTACTGGTGAACGTGATCTTGACAGCAGGGGAATCAGAGGAGAGAAAGGGAGTTCCGCTATCAAACATAAAATTTTATTTTTAGATTTAACTAAAAATAAAAGTTCACAATATGTTGGTGCTAAATAGCTCAACGCTAGCGAAGCTATGACTAAAAGCAGGCTTCCAGGGGACGGAAAGCATATAAGAAAGCAGTAAAGGGAGACAGGTTCTCTGCAAAGCGATGCACCAGCCACTAGGGAAAGGTTTCTCTCCTCAGAGCACAAAACCCCTGCACAGCTCAAGATCAGTACTAAATTAAAGCCATTCCATCCTGAACACTCCTGGCATCCCCCTCCACCTTAATGACTTGTCCCTGTCCTATGCAGGTCTATATATTTGGGCACTCAGTACTCTCCAGCTACCACTTGTGCATTAGACTGGAAGAGCGTTGTATTTCAGCAGGAAGCTCTACCTCTTGAAAGACAACAGCTTAACTGTGAAAACTTACCGAAAAGGACTCTCTGGGGCACCCTTAGCCACCACTCCAAGGAATCACCTCTTTATGTACGTATTAGAAAACTACTGACACACTGTCATTGCTGCAAGTTGCACCAGCGATCACCCTCCCCTCCCTCCCCTAAAGATGGAGCTACTGAACGGAACAGGTACTTGGGCTTTGTTAGCACCAATTTACTGTTGGAATTTATATCACGAGAACTGCCAATTGGGAGCACTTCAGCACTCAAGAAACGTGATGTGCGATTAGCACTGAATACAGCCCTCTGAACCAACAGGAAATATTTCAACATTCTGCATTTTATTTCCAGCTTCAACCCAAAGGACTGTCAATAAAAAAATCCCACGGACTTAAAAAATAATATATTATTATTTGTAATAGTCTTTGAAATCTCTTGTATCCTACTAGGTTTCCAATTAGAGCAATCACTGCATGCAAGTAATGTACTGCTAGACCGCTGTATTAAGAGAGTGCAACATCTTTGTAAGACATCAGTCGGCTTTAACAGTGATGTACTAAGCTTACCTTTTAAGCTTTTCATAATTCAATTAACAGAGTGAAATAACTGTAGATGCCCAATTTTTACATATTAACATTGATTTCTTATAAAGGAAAGAATGAAAGAGGAAGATGCAAGCCAGCTTCAGAGTGCAATATTGCTCGGATTTAAATTAGGATTAGGTAATATCAAGCAGCTCAAGACGACCTAGCGCTTAATAGAAAAGTGATGATACTGGACCACGGCATAACTGCAGCGGCATTAACTTTTGGTGGAGATATAAAAACTGCCAAAGGTTAAAGATTACATACTTTGTTTAAAATCCTTGCAATTATCTGCTTCAAAAAGAAATTTACTGATGCATAGATACAGGGCTCACAGGCACAGCTGCCACCTTGCCTGATGAGTGTCACCACTGCTCAAATTAAGTGTCTAGATCTACTAACGCAACATTTTAAAGCTGTCCAACATATGACCACTGGGAAGACAATTTTAACCAATTAAATAGAAATTGTTTCCACTGCAAGACAAGAGCATAAGAGCAACAACTTTCTGTATTGAACTCAATAGCCCACAACCTCTTCACTTCCAAAGAAAGAAATGAGACAAAGACCAGTAACACAAAGCAAAAGATGACATCCCAAAGAAAACTGAAAAAATCCCAACCCATCATTATCATATCAGGCAGCATGTTTCACACAGCAGTGCAACTGAGATTTCTCTTCCCTGGAAAAAACAATGATATACTCAGTGGAGATGCGCTGCACCCACTGTAACAACTGTTCCTGATCGTCCCCACGTTGCTGCTGGCTCGATCTCTGCTCAGCTGTTACGACAGTAACACCCTTAGGAAACTGCCCGGTGCCAAGGTAGTTTGTTCAAGGACTATCTAACTTTCCAAGTCTAGAAGCAGCGGTCTGAATCCTCCTGGTAAATGCAAAGCAGAGAGAAAGTCTCGGCACAGTTGAGACCACGCTCAAGGTTGATATCCAATATCCAATCTAAATCTCCCCTGGTGCGAACTGAGGCAGTTTCCTCTTGTCCTATCGCCTGTTACTGGGGAGAAGAGACCAACCTCCACCTCGCTAGAACCTCCTTTCAGGTAGTTGTAGAGAGTGAAAAGGTCTACCCTCAGCCTCCTTTTCCCCAGGCTGAACAACCCCCGTTCCCTCAGCCACTCCTCATAAGACTCGTGCTCTAGACTCTTCACCAGCTTTGTTGTTGCTCTTTGGACACACTCCAGCACCTCAATGTCTTTCTTGTAGTGAAGGGTCTAACAGCCAGCCTGTAGCTTTTTCGTATTAAGCCAGCCAGCTAGAACCTCCATCACAGGCATTACGTGATACCATCCTGATATTTTGCACACAAACTCAGCTCCCTCCTCTGCCCGGGCATCCCTGGGCAAATCACTCAAAGTATACCTATGCCATGGAGGGGAGGCAGGATTTTCTGGTGTCCACCACATATAGCTAATGTACAAAAATGCCTGGCAACACACTGCTGGTACTTTCCAGAATGACCCAGAAAGAGCCCCCTATTTATGTCAACTCGCTGGTACACTTGGAAACTACCTGGTCCTTTCTAGGAGTTGACCAAACGGTAACATAAGCTTTTCCTCTGGTGAAAACACAATCTGATGAATACTTCAGTTCCTCTTTGAGATACAGAAAACATGCCATAGCAGATCACCGTAGTGACAAACGAATCAGAATCAGTTGATGCTACAGGCACTACGTCAATACTCTGATATACCAAAGCAGCGCATATTCTTTTAAAAAGCTAAGTAATTTAGCAGAGTAGTTTAAAAATGCCAGAGATAGCTATCCATCAGGGTTATGAGAAGAAGGGCAATTCCATGGTATGCTGAAGTAAGTAACAGCTAATGAAAAACTACAATATGTGCCAGTTAAAGCCACAAGTAACAATACCGCAAACTCATACTCCAACTACTCCATATCCCTAAATGCTATTTTTGAGGCTATCTTGCTCTGAACAGGAAGAATCTGATGCAAGTAGCTAAGCTGTTTGGAAGTTGCACACTTGTGGAAAATAAATATAATTTCCAAAAACACTGCAGACATGACCTTTTCCAATGGACATAGCTCAAATCAGAATGCAAACAGCATACAGCACGTGGGACTTCCAAGGTGGCAGAGAACCTAATGATCTCCAACATAAAGCTGTGCCATTATAAACTGATAGCAACATCAATTTTTGCTGTTGTTGTTTTATTTTGTAGTAAGAAACAGTGAATGACTGAACATGGACTTGCATCTTGGTCATGTACACATCAGCTTACTAGGCAGCTTTCAGAAATATTTAGTTGACTGTTAGAAGGTCTCTTTTTCTCCCCCACTTCTTTTTTTTTTTTTTTTTAAAAAGAGATGCAAGCCCAAAATGCATTAGAATTTATGACTGGCAAGGAGGTAGCATATCATTCTCACGTGAAGTTCTGGTGCACCTTGATTTTCCCTCCTAATCCACCCTGTTCTTGACCTCAGGGTAAATATGCTTTCTTTCCTGGTAGTCCACCAAGTGGGTCCACACTGAGCTTGCTCACCTACATTGTTAGGTTGAATCTGGTGCAGAGATTGCAGAAGTACCCCAGAAGTCCTAAACCACTCAGGGAGGCAGGTGCAGGGTCTACAAAGCAGCAGAACAGCTCACCTAGCCTCGCCATTGAAAAAAAACACACAAAATCCCTCATTCAGAGAAATTTTGCTCTACAGATCTTTAAAGAAGCTGTGTTAAAAATGGGAATGTCACAGGAGAGAGTTAAAACCAACCAAACAAAAAAGCAGCTAATCCTTTGGCCACAATGTAACTTCAAAAACTTTGTATTAATGCATAGCTCTAATTTTAGACATAAATTGTCACCTTCTGCACATGCTTTAGCTACCAAATGTATTATTATTTTTATTACTACAGGACTGAGACATTCCATTCACAGACAGAACTCTACTCTGTTAAGCATGATCCAGTGCAATGTAAAGGCTCTTGTACAGAACATACACAGGTTTCCCAATTATAAAATAAGCATGAAAACATTATACAGTTATTAGGAAGACATTCAACCAGACAAGATAGAAGTAGTTAAAATGATACCCTGGGCCATGCATTTAATTGCCGTGTTTCGGTCAAGCAGTTTAAAAGTGGGATATAAATTTTTTTGCCTCCCATGTTTAGTCAAAGAATGGAAGTGAAAGGAAAAGAAAAAAAAATAAAATCACAACACAACCAAACCCCTCCTGGGCAACCATGGAAAGTAAAAGGTGACATACTGAATTACCACATGACTACGTGAATCAGAGTGATATTTTTTGCTCACTGTCATTATACACAGCCAAGCTGCTCCTCTGTGTTAACATTAGCTAAAGATGATGGATTGACCATAAGTGAAATGACTATGAGCTCAATGAGAGACGCAGGGAAAAGACAGCAAGAAAAAAAATTTGCAGCTGGCTTTAATTAAAATGTAAGAAGGGAGCAAAGAAGGGAGAGGTAAGTGAGCAAAGATGGAACATTATATTATTACAGCAATCCAAACTATAAAATTGTGAAAACAGAACTTAATTCTCCTTCTAATACATGTTCAGGGGCATGGTTTTCAAGTACAAAGCAGTAAATATTATTATTTTTCTTGTAACTCATTGACGGTACTGTACTTTCTGTCTTAAATTTAAAATGGCAGTCACAATATTATTGCACAAGGGTAAGTACCTTACAAATCCCACCACATTTCTAAATAAGAAGAGCATGCACAAAATTTCTGTTTTAGCATCTGGGAAAGCTTTTCCCTTAAGTATCAGACTAATGTAAAATTGGGGAGGGGAGGTTTGAAAAATTGCACATAAATTGCACAAAGCTTAAACTAGAGGATAAACAGTGCAGTGAATTACATTCTTACGAGGTTAAAAAAGGAACTAAATAACTAAATAGCCCTGATAATGGAGCTGATAAGGTGTTATGCAGGGATTTATGAGACTTCAAGGAAAACTGTTTCAGGGGGATTTCTCTGTGGGAAGGAAAAAAAAAAAACCACCAACCAGGTTTTCCAGTTTATATAAAAAATACTTGGCAACTAGATCACACAACAACCAAAAGCCTTATCGTTGCCAAGATCTCACTCTTTTAAATTACAACAGGAAGAGAAATGCCCAGGAGTACTTGCAAATTTAGGACCTTCACCTGAAATATTTCAGTCTCTGCAAAATATTAGTGTGAAGTTACTACTAAACTACTTGGTGAAAAGGCCAACACTCTTGAATAATTTCACTGCAGAGTTTGATTTTTAAACCAGGCTTCAAAGATTTAAAATAAAATCTCAGTTAATGAGGAGGTCAGAAGGAGACTTACAATATTCTCAGGAGTGTGCTACAGCTCTATTTAGTTTAACAATAATCACTTCAATTTAGGAGCAAGTCTTCATAAAAAGGTTCAAGAGAAATTAATCCATTTAGCATTGGTTCCAAAATTGAAAATAAAACCAGCCTGCTCAGCTTTCAAGGGCTTACATTTTTTCTTTGTGGTGGCTTCTTTCTAGCCTTCTCCACCTCAAAGCACTGGAATTTTGTCCCTCTATACGTAGGAACATTTTCAGTGTCGAACATGACTACAGAGAGGCCAACTATTTCTGCAAGTCTGGGGCTTTAGTTCATACAGTACACAAATACAGAAAATGTCAGAGTAAGTAGTCAATGAAATTATTCTCATGCTATGCAAATCTGTTTTCCTTTTCTCCTCATAGTTATTGCTTGACACCATGACCAAAAATTACATAAATTAAAATGTACTGGCTTATGTTTGACCTTGCATCTCCCATTAAATAACACTCTGCACAAGAAACAATAAAACAAATTGGGAAAGATTAGAAGAGAATCTGACTCACCTAACAATTAGCAAAGGTTTACATAAAATGACAAGATGTGATGGTAGAAACTGTGCTCTGCCAATTTAACCTCGTGTTATTTTTACATCAGTTTCCTTCCTGCCATTTGTCAACTGGACTATTAGCTGCCAACATGGGGACAGAAATTCCTTCACATCATCAGACCTCATTTCCAAATTTAGTATTTATAGCACAGATGTGTAATTTACAATTAGTAAGCAAAACTAGGCAGTTTCACAAATGCTGCATTTTTGCAGCTACATCATTTGGTCTGAGCCTCCTCGTGTTCCAACAGGTTTTTTGAAGTTGGTATTGAAGTAACTAGTAAACCTATTTGTTTCTGTAATTTGAATGCTTTCATAAAGCAAACATATTCTTAAAGTGGTTGCCCAGCATCAAATCAACTGTCCTGTATTTCAAGATTATAAAAGAGAATCAACACCATTAATAAATATGAAATCTCTTGTGTCACTAATCTCAAACGTGTCGTACCCCTCCAGAGAAAACAAAACCTCTACTTCCTCCTGGTACTTACTGGGACGTAGTTCTTCATACGTGGAAAAGAAACTACCCCCTCTGACAACAAAACAGTTCAATGATGCCCCATTCCCACCCATATACATCCCTAACTGTGCTATATTAAAACAACCAGAGGGCTCTCTCCTAAATACCATATTTTATCCATTAAAGAAAATGGAAATCCACCACAATTAACCTGTCATTCCATAATCAAGCTGGGACCTACATCTGTGTTTCTGTCCTCCATGCCCATCTCCTGTCCTGTCCGTATCAATGTGGGAATATGAAAGGTGGTCTCAACAAACAGATAAAAAAGCCCAGCATATCACACACACAACACACATATTTAGGCACCCTGAAGTAAATAAACTGTAAAACTGTTAAGTTTGGACCAATGGGATCTGGAGGATTCTGTCTCTTCAGAAGTCGTTTGCCCTGTTAAGGACAAAAAAATAAAGAAAGGAGGAAAAAAAAAAGAAAGCATCCCACCTATTTTTTAAGACCACCTATCCATCATTGAGATAACACAGTGGGCTCATTATCTTAGACTTATTATCAGTTTGCCCTACTGATTTCATTATAACTAGTAAGTCTCTAGGTCAAGAAATGCATATGCTAGATAACTTAGATTGAAAGGGCAACAAGCAGCTACAAACCAGCCTGGTAAAACTGGCCTCAGAAAGTTAAAGATGATGTGTAGCACTTGGCAAGGAGCCCCTGCTATGCTGAAAATTGAAAGCAGACAAGACTCTGAAACTTCCTCCAACTAATAAGGACGTGGTTCTTGTGGCATCACCCAACTGTCTCCTCAAGTAGCTTTTGTACTTCCATGGGGAGGAACAGGTCTATTTTAAAGAGGGCAGACAATGCATTGCCAGACTGGAGATACACTACCATCTCTCTTGCATTGAACTACATGTTTAAAGTCTGTACTCAGAGCAGATCATAGATGATGCGGTATTTTAAGATTGCTAGTTTACATGCAACTTTAAGGTATCAAGATAACATAATCTATGGAAAAAAAATCTGCACATGTACAACATGCTCCAAAACTGATCCTCCTGTCCTACCACCTACCTACCTACCAACCAACTCACCCTAAAAATACGCTACAAATTAAAATAAATCCATCACCCAATCAACACCAACAATATCTCTTTCCCATTAGATCAAGGATAGGTAGAGTCAACATTACCTAACTAGACAACCAAGTCATTCCATTATCTTGGCTTTGCATCATGCTATTGCTTCCCATCATCACACCAATGCTGATACCAATAACATTATGTTGCTAATCAAAATATATCAAAATATATTATGTTTTGAAGGATGTATCCTTCATGACATCATGAAGGAT
>KZ506010.1:407307-432977 GCA_002844005.1 Limosa lapponica baueri
TTTTTTTTTGTTTGTTTTGTTTTCAAAGTATTAGGAGCATTAAATTTAATCCACATTGGGAGGCACAAGAGGACTAAGCAGTGCTCTTAAATAACGTATACAGTTTTGGGGCCAACTTGCACGCCTTAACTTGAAGGGGCAGATATAGTCCTTCACAAATTATCTTTTTTCTCCAGAACCCGATTTGGCAATTGACGTTAAGTAACTTCCCCCAAAGCGAAAAAAAAACCCCAAACCAAACAAACAGAACAAAACAAAAAAACCCCACACAACAGAAAACCCCACCAAAACCCCCCACATCACCGGCTGTCAAACTTCTCAATGCCTTCACTTCATGACATTTTTGTCTGGAACTATCTCCTGGAACATAAGGAAACATTAAAGACAATGAAGTGCCAGCAATAAGAGTTTCAACTTTGGGCATTACATCACTTACACCTTTTATAAAAAGCACGCCACATTCACACACATAAAAGCCAACAGGGGTGTCTGCTCCTCCCTGATTTCCACCAAAGAGAGAAGACTGAGCAACAATTTAATAAGCTGGAAAGACAACATGGCATCTGGGTGGCAGCTACGTTCTGCTGGCAGAGGTCGGCAGCAGGTAAAAGGAGACTGCTGGGGAACACAAGTAGTCCTGGCACCCCCCTCCAGCATCACTCCTGGTCCCTCATGGCTTGGAAACTTTGCTCCTTCAGCTGATCACTGACGTTATTAGTTTAAACTAAGTTTCAGCCTTTCACCACCATGAAAAAAAAAATAAATTAAAAATACTAAGTTTACACTGTAATTAGCTGAAAACATTGATGTTAAATAATACTTCAAGTATGTTCCCATGCTCTGGAGGCTCTTCTAGTCATTAAAAAAAAAGACATATTTTCCCCATAAACATCCTGCACAACCCATGAAGTTCACTGAGAGGACCTTTAGTGGCATTTAGTAAATATTCATATTTCTTTATTGGATGGTGTTAACAATTTAATTTCTAGTAATGCCAGCATAAGATTTTCTGCTATATTTCACAGGCACAGAAGTAGGAAAACGCACCCCACAGACACATGCACTGTTTCAGAGACAGCGTTTTACATTTTCTAACCTTTTAACTCGAGCGTTGTTAAAAGTAACACCTTAAAGCAAGAGTGACAAGATTAGGAGAGAGTTCCTGGGTATGTTTTGAGAGTTGTTATGCTGTAACCATTTCCATACAGACAGCAACAGAAACGAAGAGGCATGCCTATGAAACTAAAACTGAAAGAGATAGACCTACCATTTGCACCTCATTTTACACTATTAATTTTCTGAAGAAAAACTGAGTATGTTACTTATAACTAGGCAGAAATACGAAACCAGCATAATAGCATACAGTAGTATGGCAAAACACCCAGAAGAACTGACAGCCTTAAAACCCATCCTGGATATAATTTTACATACCTATCAACATAAGAAGAGAAATAAATCTATCATTAGCTACAAATCACAGGGATTTGGGGTATGAAGGTAAGGAAAAGCACCGTAAGAACAAAGAAAAACGACTTGTTTCCAGTCACTACAGCTTCATTCACTTTGATTTTCTCACTAAAAGGTATTTCAAATATTCCTTTTAGTGAAATAAAGATGTTCAAACAGCAATACATTTACAATGTAAATATATTTACACTATTTACATTATGGTAGAAAAATCCTCAGCCAGTCTAGGCAATCCTATCTGAACTTTCAAGATAAAATACCTTCATTTCAGGTTCTATGCCAAGTTTCAATCCAGAAAGTTCAGCAAATAAAACCCCTAAAGTTTTCTTCATAAATCAGTAAGAATAGACAAATTGTAAAGGCAGCTAACATTCCCATCATTAAACCAAACTTCCAATATTTTTTCTTTAATATTGGGTTCTTAATCAAATATAATTAAAAATTATGATGAGACAACTCTCTTTTTCCAATTAAGCCAAGCTAACTGAAAATAGTTCTCTTCTGCTGAGTTTGTGCCAGTCACAGAAGAGCAAAACAGATCACACACACAACAAAAATCATTGCAATAGTAGTATCTTCATGACTTACAAAGACTTTTTTCTAAACACAGTTTTCCCTTATAAAAACTGATAAAATAAAGCCCAGTCCACCCATTACTATAATAGAAGTAGTATTACTGAAAAGACTTTAATCACAGGTCAAATGCAAATATTGTCACAGAACTTTGTTCCTCTACTACCTTATCATAAGAAATATAGGAAATCACCAGGCTGGATCAGATGTGAAGTCCACCTATTCCAGTACCCTGTGTCTGACTGGTTTCCAGTGTCAAATGGGGCAGCAGAAGACTCCTGCCAGGTCATCTGCTTTCCCCTACTTCAGCAACATCCTCAGCAGTAACTGATTGAGCCTCAAAAACAGGCATCTATGTTTCCCTTCTGAAATTAGTATTACAAATTAGCTGCAGTGATTCTGTCTGGTTTTGCCCTCCAAAGAAGTCTGAGTCTTTTTAAAGCTTGCTAAATTCCTAGCCTCAGCAATGTAATACAGCATGGAATCCCTGTGTCTAATTTCATTCTGTAAAAATTAAATAAATTAAATTTCTCTGTCTTTTAATCTTATTCCATATGCCTTTGTTCTTGTATTAGAAGTCAGAGGAAAATAAGCTTCCCGTCTACTTTCTCTAGAGAATAAAATAAGGAAAATAAATACTCAGTCTATTTTCTGAAGGAAACAATCCCCGTGTCTTCACATGAGAACTCTTCCAGTTTCTTTTTTTAATAATTTCCATCTCTCCTCTCCAAAACCCACCTACTTCTCCAATATTCTTTTTGAGATAAAGTGGACAGCATTACACAAAAGTTGATGGAGAAGACATTACTTTGTATGTATCTACGTTAAGCTTTTTTCTCATTCAGAAAAACCTACTGCCCTTCCTTTTCCAAAATGGGAAGACATCACCAGAGGTATGACCTTAATGAGCACTAGGCCAATAAAGAGTAAGTTTCTTACTTTCAAAGTAAGAAGTTTGCAGCAGACTATGCGTTGTTAAAGCTCTGTCCTGTTAGCAGACACATTTGTCAAGTGTTTTTCTAGAAGCCAGTACTTCTGTATCAGCCTGGGCTAGTTGAAGTCAATGACAAAACTTCCATCAAATTCAGCTGAACGCATTCATATGCAATGCAAGACAGAGAAATCTCTTTTGGATACTGGGAAAAAAACAGCAATGACTGAAAAAGCCAGATTGCTGCAAAGCACTTTGGGGTTTTGCTTCATCACACTTAGCGCAGTCAGTAATTATGGCATTCCTCATTCTCACACTTAGTGTCAGCAAAGCACACTTTTGAAAGCATCCTTGTTGCTTCTGCATCCTGTACTCTTTATGGAAGAATAAACTCTGAGAGTTTGTTATCAATCAATGCTGCTGCTGAGCATATTAGAAGCAAGCAATAAGCTTTGCTTCCCTCAATCTGGCTGTAGTTTTTAGAAAATTACAGAAGAGCAGAACCTTACAAAGGAATGCCCACAGCTCTGCAGAGAGCTGAACTCCTCTACAGGATGCATTTTAAGGTTCTTTCCTTTAAAGCCACATGATCTATTCAAGTTGCCTTTCCTAAACTCCCAAGAAGAGAATCTGAAGACCAGGAATATTTTGGTGGATGCCCAGGGATTTCTAATTATTATTTCTATAACGCTTTTGCACAACTACTTTTTTATTTTCTTTCTGATACTACAGATGCGGGTTTGATGGTTTTTTTTGGTTTTTTTTGGTTGGTTTTTTTAACAAAAAAAAAAAAGCTTTAGCATATCAAGAAGATACTTCTTTTCCCTGGCCACAACGTGTAGGAACTGTGTGGTTTAAAGCCCTGCTGAGATTTGCAGGCATAAATGTCAACTACAATAGTCAAACCTTTTAACATATTTATTACTTCACTTCTGATATTTTTCCACTCTGTGGAATTAATTCCATAACTTGAAGTGCCACTTATTAAAAAGCCAAGACATGGTAAAGAGCCTGCTACCATCATCACTTCCTTTACAGAAATATAGTGATTTCACTCATCACAGCATACTCAAGTTTAATCAACGTTGTGGCTCTTGCTCTGTGTAGGTATTAATCATTCATAAGTCTTTGGATTCTATTGCTCACTTTGTAGGTCATTTCCGTAGGCATTCCTGTGCAACCTGATCAGACATGGTGCATAATGGTCATTCCTGGGATGCGTAAAAGTGGCATGGAAAGGGATAAGGAAAAAACATGAAGAGGATATCCAGACCCAAAGAGATATAAAACAGGTGTGCACACACGTATGTGGAAGAAGCGAGGGAGAAAAATGCTTGTATACGTACAAGCTGGGATTGGACAAAGAGACTTCCATGCAATCCTCATAATTCAAGTAAATTTTAGTCTATAGACAAGTTTAATTCAAAGGAACAAAAAAAGCACACTCTTCTGATGCAACAACTCAAGATAAACTTGCTTAGGCCTAGGAGCATGGGTTTAATATTGCTCCAAAATCATTATAATTAATAAGATTGAATTTGAACATTCACGATAACCATATGCCTGCCCAATTCTATTTCAAATTCTGTTATGTTCTTGGCCTCAATAACTTCCTGTGACATTAAGTTCCATAGACTAGTTATATGCGTGAAAGACACATATAATACCTTCCTTTTACTACTGTTATATTTGCCACCTTTAATTTCAATAGAACGTATCTCTTTGTTCTTCTGTTATGAGAAAAAGAAAACAGATGTTTCCAATTTATTTTCTTTTACACTTTACACACAGTGCAGCATGAAGCTTACAGTTAAATAAATGGCTGAAGTATTTTATCCCGACTGTGTTCTTCCAGAGTAAACTTGCCTGCCTACTAGGAGAATCAGAGAAAGATGAACAAGTAAAGGAAATAAAGAAACTCAGACTTATGAACTCTGAGCAAGAGCCTTATGAGAGTACATGAGAAAACAAATACTACAAGCACTAAAAAATGGTCCCCTATTCAAGACCTATACTTGAAGAAGAAAAAACAAACCAACCAACCAACCACAAACTCTAACCAAATAAAATATAGCATATGACTGAAGATGCTACTGAGGGAGAGGGACAATTAAAAAGCAAAAGAGAATCTACCATGTAATGTTACCCGAACTTCCGATACCACCCATACTCAGCATGCTATTTTAAACCTCATTGTATAAGCAGTTACAGTCAACAGTTCCAACTTACTTTCTGACTATAAGCAAGTTCTCAGGTGCCATCATCAGGGTCACGGATGAATGGCTTAAAATGGATTGATGCCATGGTTTTGCAGTGACATTTCTGGGCACTTGCAGGAAGGGTGTGCTTCTATATTTGCACATAACTACCATTATCTGGGTGAAAGCTGCACCAAACACAAACATGACTTCAACCAAAACATTTAATAAAATGGGGATGTCTATGTAGAGGCACTAAATTTATAAAAGCAGTGGAAGTAGATTTCAGAGGGACTTCACTGGATTACAGACTGATGGCACTGGCATTATAATTTCAGTGGAAACCTGGCTTGATTTAGTTATTGCAGGACAGAAAAGGACAATTCAGAGAAACTAGAGAACTTTTGCATTACCTTGACTATAGGACTGATCCCTAAATACAACAGTTAATTACTCTCAGATCCAATGCCAGCCTGCACTGTGGCTTACTAAGCCCAATTCCAACTTCCCTCACCCTCCAATGACTGAGACATTGCTGCATCCAAACCAGCATCAAGTCATCCAAATAAAACGACAGAATGCAGGAAAAAAGTGACTTCAGAATTCTGGCAGTTTCTGTGTTAAATCTTAGCCACCTGTCAAGTATGCATAAAGCATGCTGGAAAGATATTAAAAAGAAGCAGGGGCAGCAGGTTGAGTGAGGTGATTCTCCCCCTCTACTCCATTCTAGTGAGACCCCACCTGGAATACTGCTCTGGAGTCCCCAACATAAGACAGACATACACCTGGTGGATCGAGTCCAGAGGAGGGCCACAAAGATGACCAGAGGGCTGGAGCACCTCTCCTATGAAGACAGGCTGAGAGAGTTGGGGTTGTTCAGCCTGGAGAAGAGAAGGCTCCCGGGAGACCTTATAACGGCCTTCCAGTACCTGAGGGGGGCCTACAGGAGAGATGGGGAGGGACTCTTTATCAGGGAGCGTAGCGCTAGGATGAGGGGTAATGGTTTTAAACTGAAAGAGGGAAGATTTACGTCAAGTATGAGGAATAAATTCTTCACTGTGAGGGTGGTGAGGCACTGGAACAGGTTGCCCAGAGAAGTTGTGGATGCCCCTTCCCTGGAGGTGTTCAAGGCCAGGCTGGATGGGCTTTGAGCAACCTGGTCTAGTGGGAGGTGTCCCTGACCCCGGCAAGAGGGTTGGAACCAGATGATCTTCAAGGTCCTTTCCAACCCAAACCATTCTATGATTCTATGATATTTGCATGATTTTGGTCCATCTCTCCCAGGCCAGGCACTGAAAATCACAACAGGATCGTAATTCAGAAAGACAAATACAAAACCAACACATCCGAGAAGTCCAAGATCACAGTCCTTTTATGTTATGCTACTTAAATGAGGACTACAACCTCTTCATTTTGAATAATCTGCTTGTGCTTATGTTTAATGGAAATGACGCTATACTTGAGGAAAAATACGCTTACATCGCAGTGCTTCATTTTGCAGTATCATGGGACCCTTGATCTTTAAACCAGCATAATTAATATACATTAGTTACACGTGAAAAGGCATCAGCTGTATGTGATCAGCTTTGAGGATTTGAAACAATTTTCTGGAGCAGAGAAACTCCTGTTGACAACACACATCACCCGGATTAGATTTTTTTAAAGGTATATTTTCAATAATGAAACAGTTTATGAAACAAATAAAGTGTCCTGACATAGTCAAGAAGTCCATTTTTCCAAGTCAAAACTCTGCAAAGATTGGGGGAAAAGCTACCGGTCTGCTATGATTAGCCAAGGGCACAAGAGCGCAATTAGTTCTAACTTGCTGACAGAAGGATTGGATGGAAAAAGGAAGCCAGGTGGGTGAAATACAAAATGAGGTGTCCTAATTGAGTGTGATGACATTCAGATTGAGTTTTCTAAAAACATCATACATCTTTTAACAAACTTGGGTGATAAAGGTACAGTTACAGCTATAGCTATTATAGGGACATTATTTCATATATAAAATCTGAATATATATGTATGCGTATATAAACATGCACACAGGCATGCAGACACACAAAATCTGTACTAACTCAGTTCACTGGCAGCTAAAACGAATAGCTACTGCTACCATAATAATACCATAGAAGTGCAGAAAGACCACTCAGGATTGATAAAAGAGAATTAGCCCACTTCAATCCCTTTGCTTAGACATTTGTTCAATATGCATACACCCTTGTATAGTCTTCCATAATGGCAGATCAAGAATATTATCATTTTTGCTACAGAACGATAACAAGAATAGACAATATTGCAGCACTGATCCCAGCTAACACCTTTTGCTCTCAGTCATGACAAGAATATCAGCCTTACCCTTTATATCACAGGTATTAACTGTGGCAAGTCAGTGTTATCCTTGGATTCTGTTTTGCCGCCACTTAAGAGACTTCCCCATGTGTGATGCAATGTTCAGAGTTTAGGAAAAACGTGTATTCAGGCAACTTCTGCAAGTGAAGTTAAATGCTGAAGGAAAGTTGATCTTACAATAGTTCTTTTCCATACTGCTATTTCTGTGCATTTGGGATGGGAAAAGTAAAGAAAAAATAACCTTTTACTTTCTCAGAAACACAACTGCACTCTGGTAGGTGAATGCAAAAGGGGTGTGTGCCCACACATGCACGCTCTGAACACACCACTGACAAAAAGCAGATCTGATGCAACACTGCTCCCTTACAGCTGTTGCTGTAGATAATATCTAGTGGATTTAAAATTTGTAAATTATCATTAATTACCTCATAATTTGCAAAATGAAATGGTGGGCAAAATAAAGATCAAGCTAAAATCTACTTATTTTATTTCGATGTTGAAGACTGGCAGCTGTATTATATTCTCATTCTTGTTGAACAACTCACCTACTGAAAAACACATATAGAGAATCGCTATTTAGAGCCTTCCTTACTGTAAGGGATTTACCTTTGACTGCTGGCAAAATCCAAGTACACATTCTCCTCCTCAGCATCTTTTAATCTTTATCGTTTGTTTCTGTTCCTTTAATCCAAGTACAGCAGACCCCTAACAAGCAGGTATGTCTCCCCCAGCACAGGCCACAGAAGGAAGGCAGCTCTGGCTCAGTGGGGACTGAGTTCAGGTATCTTGCTGAACAGAGCAGAAAGCAGGATCTTGCTCCGATTAAAGTAGAAAAATAGCTTATACTAAGAAAAAGTCTGTCTATTAAAAATGTCTTAGCAGCTGCGACCAACATGGATAAAAACTTGTGAGAGAAGCTGCCCGGTGGCTGTTGTGCTGTTTTTACACACTTTTCCCACTAGGCCAAAGAATGATCAAGAGACTCATCATCTCAACAAGTACTCTTACTGTAAACAGCTAGTGTTGAAAGTCAGACCCTTAATAAATATATGCATGTCATAATTTTACTCCTGAGACATGCAGTTCGACTACATACCAAAAGAGGTACAGAAAGAATCAAAAATGTAGGATAATTTAAGCACTTGTTTTCTTCAGTACTACTAATGAAGAGAAACTTGAACACATAAATCACCTTTCATAATCCTGTGAGGGTGCTAAGGGTGCACACAGGATTGATTCCCTACAGGTATGCAAGTATTAAAAAAACCAAAACAGTTCAACAGACTTCTCCTCATCTAGATCAATGTCTTGCTGCACTTGCATTTATCTTTTTCCTTTCTTTCTTTGCTGTATGCTCACTTGCTTTACAGTTGTTGATGTTTCTTAAAATCAGAGGACTGAAACAGCCAAACCGATGAACAGAGAAAACAAAAAACCCAATTCTCCCACCAAAAAAAACCCCCAAAACCCAGGAGAGCATGCCCTACCCCTTCTTGTACTGTGAAACAGGATAACAAATATGAATAAGGAAGCAATATGAATCTATGCATGGCATTATTATTTTTTTAAACAAACTGTCTATATGTTTGCTTTTCATTAGTTCCCTGTGGTGGCTAAACTATAAACGTAAAAGTTAGAGGCATAAAGGGAAAAAATGAAGTAGCCAATAGCAAAGATTTCAAATACACTTACACAACCACACTGTTTGTTTTACAGCTGCTTTACATAACAATAAAAATGTAATATACCATGGGTTTTTGGCAGTGTGTAGAGACACAGCATCAAATGGCAATAACAGAGTAAGCACAAACGATCTCTTTGGAACAATTAGGCAATTTTAGAAGCACCACTATGTCCAACGGTTAATGGGTCCAAAGAGACAGAAAGGTCAAAAGTGTGAGTTTCTCCCCGCTGACCAGAGATCACATACATGACCCTTTGGAAGAGAAGATAACTTCATAATCATATTGTATCACCCATACTAGAAAATAACCCTATATAAAACTCAGAACACTAAGCAAAAAAAGAGAGACCTTTCCTTCAGAAGCCAAAAGCAAGATGCACTCTTTAATCCAGCTGCCTCAGCATAATTAATAAATAAAACAAGAAAGAAAAAAAATGCTTATGTTCTTTGTGTATAACTAGCTGAGAAAAAGAAAGTCATTGGCCATACAGAAAACACTCAAGCTGCTCATATAGTTCAATAAAGAGTCTGGCACCTTTTAAGAAAGAATGGGTAAATCATACGTACTGTACACTGAAACCCACAACTCTTCTAGTGACCTCAAACTCTAGTAATATGAACAGGGACATACAAAACCACTTATTTCTGGACACAGTTCATTCTCTATCTCCAGCAAGGGCTGAAATTTAGCACTTGACCTAGTGTGTCATTAGGATATGACACATTATCTTCCAGGAAAGCCAATCTAAGCAACCATCACAGTTCCATTAGTATTTTAATATCCAGAAAACAAGATTCTCTCTCTGAAAAAAAAAAAAGCACTTGCTAAAACAGCAACTACATGACTTTCAAGATGTGTCATTCAATGTGTACATGAGAGAAAGATTAGTAAAAATACTGACCAGATAATTTTTCATTTGCCTGGCATACAGCTGCCTGCTGCTCATACAGGCTCACCTACCGCACATGTCAAATGTCCTCATAATCCCTAAGTGAAGTTTAGATGCATGCTCTTGCCTAGAAACCTTTCAAAGATAATAAAATACACTTTTCCAATGACCAAAGAGTACCACATAAATAATGACAAATGTCAATTCTTATGTATACCTTGCATTTGGGGTTATTCCAATTGCCAATTTAAGTACTTTAAAAACACTTTTCTCTTCCCCTTTCATCAAGCTCCTCTGATTTGTGATCTGAATTCTTAAGCAATTTAAAAAAATTTATATACACATTCAACAGTTTAGCTGATCGTTGCTACTTCACTTGCAAGTAAAGTCATAAAACAAAAATGGTTTTGTCTGTTTATTTTTTAATTCCTCATAAACATTTTCTTTCTGTCAACAGGACAACCTTGCCTCTTCAGTTCCCTGCAGGCACGGGCTGCAGATTTTGACAAATGTAATGGCTTACTGCTGAAGGATCAGTGCAGCCATCATGAAAGAGCAGGGACCACAACCTGCTCAGCTCAGCAGGATAAGGAGGCAGGAGACACCAGCATCGTTCCTTACAAGCCTGTGACAGTTTGCAGAAAGGGGCCCAGCTCCATGGGCCAGAACAGGCACACTAGGTCTCTTTTGCAGAACTTAAATCACACCAGTGACTTGGGACACACTGGATTGTAATAAGAGAGCCTAGGAAAGAAGTACAGAGAGAGAGATGAGAATCTGTGCAAGAGACTGGCAGGTTTACTATTGGAAAAGGATCTGGCAAAATACTGTTTTTTCCCCCGTTGTTCTCAGCTTTTAAGGGTCACATTGAACCCCACCCTACATTTTCACTCTTTCCTAGGGTGTCATAGTTTAGCCATCAACTCTAGCTCCATCCTTTTACCTCCTATTTGTTCTGATCGATAGAGACTGCTGCAAATAGGGCAGACTTCACCAGGTAACAGGCAAGTCTTCTTCCCGGACCCCAATCAGCACTTCCTCCTTATCTCTCTTTAAGCTAAGCTGTGAATTGCTAACAAATCCCACCCAGCTGTTGGGCCAGCCATGACACAGGTCACAGCACATCCCCACTTACCCTCAGCCCTTCACTCTGCTGCTACAGCTTGTGGCTGGACCCTGTCCGTTCATCGCATCCCCGCTGCAAAGTGTTACCGTACAAAGGCTCCACTGTCCAATCCCTACTTTTCAGTCTTTCCTGACAAGATCCAGTACCAGTTATTAAAGATGCCCTAATTGCTAGTTCTATGCTACTTAGGACTGCAGTGAAACATGCATCTGAGCAATCTCAATGCTAAATTATTTGTCTGACCTTCACATCTTTTCATAAATAAGACTCCACTATGAAAAGCAAAGCAAAAATCCTGGTAAAGCAATGTAGAAAATACAGCTTGCATCATCCATGGGTTAGAAAATTTGCATTTTCTGTGGAAAAAACAATGTACAAGACATACCTGATACATTATAAAACCTCAAATGTAACATAATATTTATAGTCATTAGGAGTTAAGTACACACACTGAATACTAAGTACTTTAAATTGGAATGTCTCAGCACATGTAATAGCTCTGCAATTTAACTAATATTTCCCTAACAAATAACTACAGTCCTCCTAGTTATTGAGGTGGAAGGTGAAGTAGGAGCTCAAAGACAACAAAGAAAGAGATTAGCTGTTGGACACCTTTATTATTTCTCTGCCACTATCCAGGAAGAAGAAAACCCCCAACACTAATATATCTCAAAACACATTATCCTATTACAATGTAGTAGCATCACGAAGTAACAGCTGTGATAACCTTGATGTGCATAAAACCGGAAAATAACCAAATCACATATTCAAGATAATACAATAGCTGCTGAATAAAACAACTCACTTATTTACCTCAATCAGATAAGCAAAAAAAAAAAAGCAATGTCACAACATAAGCAGAACTTCATTTTTTTGGGAAGTAGGGATAGGGAGACATCTACAAGCCCAAGGACTAAACCTACTTTATTATTAAAGAACTTTTAAACATAGCTGGAAATTTACATACCACTTTGCAAACACAGACAAAAACGAGAGAAGTCTTTGCCCTGAAAATTTTACAGTCTAAATTCAGCAAGGCAAATGCATGAAGGTTAACCCTTCAAAAAGGCAAGGAGAAGTGGCTAAGTGACAGGAAATGATGGCTTGCTTTAAACAGCAAAGGGTAAAAAGAAGAGAGGTGGGAACTGTTCCATAAAGGGCAGACGTTGAATGCTTTATGTGGCTAAAAGCAATGTTGAGTGGAACAGGGAAACAACCCATTCCCCTTGTACTCCCCGCAGCATCCACAGCCACCGGATTAGGGAGGCTAAAGGGTACCATCCTGACTTTCCTCTTTCAGTCTGTTTATGGACTTGTTGCCCATGAATTTGTTCAGCTCATTTTTGAGTGTGCTGATACTATCTGCCTCCACAACCTCCTGCAGGAACAGCTTCCAGAACTCCACTGTCTACTGGGTAGAAGAACTTAGTCTGCTCTAAAATAATCTCTTTAACAGTTTCAGTGAATAACTCTGTTTCTAGTATTATGGAATTCACTGAGTAACAGTTCTTGTCACACTTCTCTTCCAGTTGCTACAAAAGCAAGGTGTGCTCCTTGTAGGTTTGCAAGATCTTCAACAAATTAAATTTGAAACTTCCTATCTTTAACACTAGTCTACTTGATTGACTAAGTTTCAAGGGGGGATTGACTGAGTTTCAAGCAATTTTTTAACTTTCCTACCCCTTTTATGTCTGCCTTTCTATCCCTCTGCTTCTGTCTTGCTGTCACTCCCCTAATTTTCTTTTCCCACTTCTTACTGTTGTTTTTTCACACATTGCTCATGCACTTCTAAAGACAGAGGAGGGCAGTCCATGGGTCAAGAGCCACACGCGGCTCGTGCAGTCATTCAAGGAGGTCTACAAAGATACAGCTGGGCACACGTTACACGCGTTGTATTCTTCAAGCTATAGTAAGTTGTGCCTTCTTGATTTACAGAGCACTGTAAATAGGGTAAGCTTCTATAAATGCATTTGCTTTACTGCTGTATGAATAGTTTGCCTCCCAGGTGGGGGTGTAACCCAAGCAGCACAGCAAAAACTATTGCTGCAGCTTGCATGCTTGCCTGTTTTAAAAATTCACTTGTGCCCTAGAAAAAGCTGGCCCATGGATGGCCCATTCAAGAGGAGGATGCCCTGTCTCTTCTGCTCCATATAGAAGGCAATAAGAAAGTGGAGCTAAATTGCTGGAGCAGAAAAAGAGTCAGTCTGTCTCTGCTTCTACCTTTGCCGCCACTATTTCGGCAACCAGCGCAAAATTGCCTCAGCCACCCTGATGGGCCATGTCTTTCTGCTGCCCCTTACATTCACCATTAATGCCTTGCACAATCTTGCTGTCCACAGGAACATAACTCTCTTCTGCCTCCAGCAGGTTTGTGTTCTTTTCTGTTCTTCACCTACAACTCATTCATTCTCTCAGTCTTACCAATGTCTGTGATCTGATTAGCCTCATAATGGGAGTGAGAGGATGGTTAAAAAAAAAGGAAAAAATGCTAGTTTAAAGAACGTATTAAAATATCACTAGATGTAACTAGAAGATAAGCAGTAGAGCAGCTGAAGGCCTGACGCTATTACATTCCAAGTCTCCTGGATCACTCTTGTCACTACTATAGGTCCTCTTGCCTGGTTTCCCAGATCACACAGGTGCTGTTCAAGTTTGAATTAAGGTAGGAAGGAAAGTACAGCCACAGCTTTGATGCAATGGTGAACTGCAGGCAGATTCATGATATTTTGAAATTTTATTTATTTGACACAGCTATGTAAAGCTTTTAGTCTCTTCCTTACCTCCCACATTCCCCCAAGTGTAAATAAGCACAAATACTTTTATCAGAAGCCACACAATATATGATGAGATTCTCAAATTAAGATTTACTCCATCAAAACCAAAACTTACAATTCTTACTGATAAACAACTTACAAGGAAGTCAAGGAGGACACCAACTATAAATGCTTGCCTGCATCACCTAATTTATCTCCTTTAAAAAGATTATCAAACATATAGGAAATAACATTCAAATATAGTATTACAACAATCAGTTTGATCAGAAACTTCCCATGAAATGACCTTTTGTGGTATACTATAGTGTTGATACAGTCACTTTAAAACTGTTATTACAACTGCATGCATTTCAGCAATCTTTCAAAACCACCTGCAACAGCTAAACATGGCTGAAATTAAATATATCGCACTTTCTGCACCATTTATAGGCCACTTATCCGAGCAGTCTACGCTTGTTCAGAATACCAGATAACACACTGAAACTTTCTAGACGTTGTCCACTTGAAAATTTCAAATATATGATAGATCTGTAACAGTGATCACCTAAATTAGCACCTTAAAATTTCAGTGAAGACATTCAAACTGCATGTAAAACTTTTGAGAGAGTTACCCTGACAGGCTTCCTTGTATAACAACCCCCACTGCCCTGGAGCTTTGCTGTTGTCTCCAATAACTCTGACAAAGCTCTGAGTCCATATCAGAAGTATTTTTCTTCTTCTCATCAATTCAGCTATTGTGAAAAGACACCTTCAATTTCAGAATTAATTTTTCATGTTTGTGGGTCTTTTCACTCCTGTGTGCACCTCTCTGTTGGATCCTAGGCATCAACAGAAAGAATGAGAGACCCCAAGACTTCTCTCTCTTGATTTCTTCTTAACAGACACTGGAATTAGCTCACCAGCAAAAATCTATTGCTCAAATACTCATAGCGGCAAGAGCATTAAATATTAGCAGCCCACCTGCCCCAGGAAGCACCTCTCCTCTAGCGCAGAGCATTTACTATTGCCTTTACAATTCTCAGCACCAGTTCAAGATTCTCTGTTTCCAGCAATTCCAGCAGCTCCACAGGGAAAGACGAGAAATCTCTTAAACAATCATTTACACCAATACAAAGAAAGTGCAAAACACATCTGCTAGCACACTGATTTGGTTTACACTCACTTTTGACTGTAAAAGTTGAAGCCCCTGGAGGAATCAAGACCTGAATTCTGCACTGTTTCACACAAGCAAAGAAATTTAACAGGACTCTACATCATTAATCGTACAGCCTCTTTAATCCAATTACTTTGTATTTTCTCTTAAACAAATGAACTGCCAAAACTTGGCCTGGACCCAGTTCTCAGAACAGCTCAACTTAATCTTACCTGATCTATATTTTCACTTTTGAAATCATGGAAGAGACTGGAGGGAGTCGGGGAAAGCAAACAACACATCTGCCCTGAGCTACAATCTGCATGCCCCACTCCCCTTTTCTCCCACCACCTCCCATCCCAGGGAGTCCAGGTTAACAAAAAAAAAAAATAATAAGAGATTGCACATTGGATGTTGTACGCATACAGATCTGTGAGATATTCTCCTGGCAATGTCAATTAGCCCCTCACGCACAGAAAACATGTACTAAATGCACTGTAGTAGAAGTAACCATTAAACTTTCCACAATTGCATGTTGCTGAAATTTGCAAATTGGCAAAAGAAAGAAGAAAACTCCTCTGAATTCCAGAGTGCACAGTGTTTATTTTGACAGTTGTAGCTTATTTATAGTACTTGACAATACATGTTCTCTAGTTCATCTGGTAAAATAATGAAGTCAGTATTTAGACCTCCTCTGTTAAGCCTCAGAGGGAAAAATAAGTATAAACTTATTTCACTCAAATAAATGTACAGATTGGCACGATTCTACCATAATGACTAAATTACATCATTAATTTAACTTAGTTTAAAGCACTTTCTTTGGTGGAGAAAGCAGAGCCCTTAACTTTGTATGTGGTGTGCAAGTCTGCACAGATGCGCGATAGTCTCTTAACCCATTCACATTAAATAATATCTTCTTTTTGTTCAGAACATTAAATACTTTAGAGAGGTGCTGTAGGGAAGGCTGGTCTTTCATGTACAATTACAGAAGAGTGCAGGCAAAGGCTGCAGAAGTTTTGCTATGCCCTAACTCATCAATAACCTTAATCCATCAGCATAACTTGTACTGGTGCAGGCGAGCTCTGTTTCCATTCCCAGCACAACCTCCGTCGACAGCGGGGCCAAAGTTAACATCGCGTCAGATGGCATCTTATCAGCTCTCAAGACCAACCCATTCTTCAGAAACCACAAAGCTCTCAGTTACTAGCAACCTGCCCTTGTGGAAATCCTCAAACGCAAAACCGTCCCCTATCACTTTCTCAATCCCCTAGACTAGCCAGTTCTCCGTGGATAATTTTGTCTTCATATAAAAAGACAAGACAGATTCAAGCCTTTAAAGTATAAATACTCCACACACAGTGTTTCCTATTTATGTCTATAAAGTACCATACACATATCATGAATATTTCTTAAAATAAAACCAGACATATAACCTGCTGCTATACACATATCCAATACAAAAATCTAGACAGGCAGAGCTGGAATACAACGGAGATGAAACCAAATTAAAGACTGCATAACTAAGAGGAAATATCAGAATTTTGTCAGATAAAACATATATGCAGTATCATAAAAACAGTTGCACAGTGCCCTCCAAGGGCAGCGAAGCTGAAAGTCAAATAATAAAATTAAGTGGTATACAAGAGAGTGTGCACAGAAGGGATTTCAATCCTCTTTGTTCTTAGCCATGATACAATTTCACAGCCGCTCTCAAGATTCATCATTCCGATGTTTGGCATGCAAGCGCACAGAATGCAGTTCATTTGGGAATTACTGAGCCAGGATGTGCCAAACAAAATCTACCACAGCATCAGCCAGCTCCTGCCACGGTGTCCGAGGAGCCTGGGCATTAAAACGTTTCTGATTTTTAAAAGGGAACCAAAAAATAAAACCAGGAATATCTTCAGAAAGGTGAATTCCTGTAATATTAACTAATCAATCCACAGTAAAGAAGCTGCTCCTGTGCAGCTATTGTCTGAGTATGTCAGGCAGAGGACTTCGCCTGCAGGAGCTGCTACCTACACGTACTTTGAATTCACCGAGTGTAGAACGGTATTATTTTTACGGTTTGCAAGCTACACCATACACAGCTGCGGAGGATCTCTAAATTAGTTAATACACCGTTTCAAAAGGAAGAGTTATTTCTCCAGGGATCATGTGCCAAACAAAGGGGGGAGGGAATGCCGAACCACTGGTAGTTTATATGACAAAAGATATTTTTCAACTACACGCAGCATTAATTATGAAGGTCCTTTCTATCCTATGGCTGGAAACTTCTCACAGAAAACATTCCCATTTCAGAGAAACAGGAAGGATGGGGGGGAAAGAAAAAAAGTGTTAAAACCACTTTTGTAAACTGATAATTTTCATTAAATATTACCTGCATTTTTTCCTTCTACAAGGAAGTAAACCCCAGAATTTGTGTCATTCTTGATCTAATAATTTCAGTGTGCATATTAAAAAAAAAAAAAAAGGGTCATACCAAAAATTAAGCTTTTTAATTACAAAATGTAAGACCACAAAGTTTATGCTAGAATATAGCTAAGTTCAGGAAGGACTATCCCCAGTATGAAAATAATAATGTCAGTGTTGTTTTTAACAGTGATAATCCATCCTTAGATAATACACTCGATTTAAAAGCAAAAACACTTAAAGCATTATTGGAGTTGGAGGTATTGAGAAAATACATTTGCAAAAAATTACAAGCACCATAAAAACAAGTGTAATCAAAACAAACGACAGACTTTCATGGTATGTAGATGAAATACATTAATTATAATATGAAGCTATTGAGTTCAAAACAGCCTTTGAGCCACACATTTTCTGCAGATTTCTCTCTAGCCAAGAAATCTTAATTCCACACTGCAAAGTTTTGAAAACTATGAATATTCCACACATTATAGCAGAGAGCACTCCTCCTCACTATCTATACTGATACATATATTTATTAAGTGCTGACAGTTAACTTTCCTAAGACTCTGAGGGAGATCTGGTCCTTATTCTGTGAATTTACAAAAAATGGGCTGAAAGAGCCAGGAAACACAACTGTATTTTATTATTATTTAAATAATGAATTTGTGATAGCATTTTATTCTGAAGGGATGGTAAGCCTTGCAGGCAAAAGCCCCCTTCAGTAAAGATTTTAAAATAATTTTTATTTAAATAACAGCTGGTCTTGCCTATATGGACTTAAATGAGCCATGTAGAGCCAAACTTGTTTCAGTTTGGGTAAGAAAGATCAAAAAACATTAATTCTAGCTAATATCCATTTTGGTTCCTCTACACAGATGGGAAAAATAACATTAAATTAACATGCTTACATACAGTCAATACCAGACACCCAATAAAGCACAAATTCAAAGCCCTGCTCATAACGCAACCGACGCACACAGTTCCAGGAGAACGGCTCAGCTGCGAGTTAGCCTGAAACAAAGGAGATTTACATTCATTTCTCCACTTTGCCACAGACTTCCTGCGTGACCTTGGACAAGTCACTTGGTTTTTGTGTGCTGCAGCTCCCCATCCCTAAAATGGGGAAAAACATTTCTTTCATAACCTCACAGCAATTAGCAGATTTACTATCAGGAGATGCTTAGATGTGGAGGTCACATAAACGACACAAAGAGAATAAACAGTACTTAAAGCTTCAATTAACTTCTGTTAAAGCTTCGGAAACCTTGTCACAGTGACAAAAGTAAAGCTTTGGGCACAATACTCACAAGCGTTACCTACAAACAAAGATCAGGTCTCCTATGTAACAAGATGGAACTATATTTTGACGCCCGTGTACACAGACTTTAATGATCCAATGCAAAGACACGATATACTTCTCTATCACCAATACATAGAGAAGCCCAAAAGTCCAAAGTCTTTACATACCTTCCTTGAGTTCTAAAATAAGAGTTATAACTTTCTGATATAATACAAAGTAGGAAAAGAAATCTTTGGTTACCCTCTTTAAAGATTTTAAATACTTCATGTCCAAACAGTTATTCTCCAATTCATATGAACCACTAACCACCTTTTGAACTTGAAAGCCACTTTTAACTTTCATAACTCTGTATTAATATCAGGAGTCAAATCATCTTGCAGACAACAGAAAATTAAAGACCTCCCGAGTACCAGCCTACTGAAAAAGACGAAGAGGGTAAGAACCATTCAGCAGTACCGAAATGCTACATACATACTACACTAGGACACTTAAGAGGACAGCGCTGCCTCCATCGGGTATCCACAAATTTGTGACATCTATTAAATATATCTTTTTTGAAAATGTCTTCAAGTCCAAAAAAAAAAAAAAATCTATTTTTTTAAATGTAGGCCAAACATATACTGCATTTCCACGCACATACCTTGCACCTCTGTACAAGTAACTGCACTAGTCTGAGTAAAATCAAAAGCACAGCCTGGGGAGGGAAACACGAGGGGCAAAGGGACAATATGGGATGATGAAGCAGTTAATGAGAGACAAGCACAGGTAAGCATTTGGGGGACACAGGCAAGCCATGGAAAACCAGAAGCAAGGAGACCACTGAGGGGAGAGAAGCTCTGGATAAACTTCCCCTCATATTACGCACATATGTATAAAACCCACACAGCTGCTCAATCACAGGGTGTTGAGTGTGCTTGGGGTTTGGGTTTTTTGTTGGTGTTTTTTTTTTTTTTTTTTTTTTAAACACAGATGATCTGTGGGTTACACTCACGAGAATATGGTCACTGCAAGCTACAAAAATAAAAATGAAACTCATTTGTTTTTAAGATATTTTCTTTGAAATATCAAATGGTTTTCATTATTTGTAATTGCATCTTATATGTGGTGTTTTATAAGAAGAAAAATAAAACAGTTCTTACTAAAAATCATTTACAACCTAAAGCTTTTTCTTTCAATATGCAGAGCTGCTTTGGGATGTGTTAAATATCTTGAACTCCCATTACTGCAATAAGACTGGGAGAAGAACAGCACTTTGCAACGAGGCCAAAAATTAAAGCATGGCCAACAACAAACTGCTATGAAACACCGGGCACAGCACAGAACAGGGGAAAATACAAAGAGGGTGGCGAGGGGTATAAAACCAAATGTCCAATAGAAAAAAAGAATATGATGTTTCCAACATAACACAGGACACAGTTTTGGATGCACATTTTCAAACATGACTTCTAAGACTTTGGCACCCCTGAAGTTGACAGCAGAAAAGGTAGTACCCGGTACGCATATAGCTCCCTGAATATGTAAGTTTTGAGATTATTCTTGCAGGAGAGAGTGAGGGGCCGATAAGGAGAGGGCTGCCCTCCTCTCCAGTGACACCCGAAAAAAATCTGTGGGGGCACAAAGGCAGCAGAGAGATGAGGGGCTGGAGGTCAGAGGAAAGAGGGAGGATAAGCAAAGTCATGAAGGCAAGAAACTGAAACTAAGTTCTGGAACTATGTATTTAATACTTCCCTCACAGCATGCTAATAATGTTCATACGAAGGAAAAAAAAAAGTAATAAAGGAAAGCAGTGATACTGTTAGCAGGCTTCCCCAGAGCAAATTTTGGCAACCTTAAACATCACGCAGCAACCAGAATCTCTCACTTGCTTAATCTCCTCACACTCTTAGATTGACTATTTCTATTTCTTTTTCCACAAGAGGTGAACTTTCCCCGTAACTGCGATAGCTGAAATTCATGTCACTGTTGTGGCAATCGGCACCTGCGTACCCTTCTACAAACCAGCTGCGAGAGAGGCAAACTCCCAGTGCTTGACCGTGCAATTGGAACCTTGTTAGCCATAAGCAGAGTTGTTCCCCTTCACTCTCAGCACTATCTTTACTGAAGCAGGATGACTTCACCCCAAGATGAGCAATACCAAAACTCCTTTGGTCACACACACCCTCCCCCCTCCATTCACGTTTTCCTATCTATCAACATATTAAGAGACAGTAACAACTACAGCAGTTTCATGTATTATTTGCAAGAGTTGCCAGCCTTCACTGTCACTCATCTGAAGGTCAAAAGGAATGCAGAATACCTGTAACTGCATTATGGGCGAGGATCAGTCATCACTACTTGTACTATGAGCTAATTTTTACCATTAGAAATATTTATAAAGGCTGAAACAACACGAACTTATTATGTTGGCCTTGAATGCATTATCCTCAGTGGTCTATGCAATTGAAAAAAGGAAAAATCACAACCATATTCTACTTTGGCAGGTAGTCTGCCAGCTCATCTTTACCTGTGAATGATGCCAATTGAAACAAGGACAAATTAGGGTTCTAATATTATTTGCACACATCTTCAGATGAAGCAGCCTGCACTCTGACATACTTATACACCATCACAACTTTTGGATAGATTTTCAAAGTTCAGACTGCAGTCCCAGCGTCTTCATCATTCAGACTGTTATCTACAGAGCAAGCCACAGTGCCTTTCTGAGCCACGCTTCTGAGTTTCTTCCCTGTGAAAATCAGGATATGGTGGGAGGAGGAGGAGAGGGAAGAATGTGGACTTCATCCTGATACAGAGCCAGGATGCAGGTAGGACAGACACTTCCAGCCCAAGAGCTGGAATCTGTCGTAATATTCAGGTAGTCAACTACCGTCACCAAAACAATATTGTCATGGCTAAAGATTTCAGAGCTTATCAGTTGTCTTCCAAACAGCACAAAAATCTTAGTAACAGCCCAGACCTCTGCTTTCATCTCATCCCACCCCTCCTTTCTTTAAGAATGATCCTTGGGAACTGGTACTGAAAGGGTGGCTCTGGACCTGTCAGGCTAACCCTTGTGCCAGTGCCCCCCTGCAGACTAACAGCAGCAAAAAGATTCAGCAGAAAGGCTCATGTGCGTTTGTGGGTGGCAACTTGGTACTAAAAAGACCAACTTACACAGTTATTTATAAACAGAATTTTCTCTGATTTCTGCTATTACCAACATCAAAAGGCCTCAAACCTCAGCCACAACAAGAAGATAGGAACAGAGTTGTGCTTTGGCAACTACACCCAACCCAGATCAGACCAAAAGCCGCTTTCCTCTTGAATGAGCAAGCACAACCAAAGACGTTACACTACTACTGTCCCCTCTCCAAATGCAAAGAGGCTTGGACCACCATGCAATGAACCAAATCAACCTGCTAGATGTTTTAAACAAACGGTGCGTTTCTAAAACATACTTGAAAACAAGCTGCTCTATAAAAGGACAACAGAATATCCCTGCTTGTTATTTCATCAGCTAACATGTGTGCTCCTGTAGGGCACCCACTGAGCGACGAACTTGTGCTTCTTTTCCACTGTAAGTTACTGTTCACAATAGAACTCTCTGAGCTAAAAAGCTTGTAGCATTTTACTATTCTCTTCTTCCTTGGCAGGATTCTTATTTATATAAGATTAGTGCAGTCAGGCATTAGATTTATAAACCAGAAAAAACAAACAAGGAGAAAGTTTTCACACTCTTCTTTACAGGCCAGTTTTGGAAATATACACACAAAGCAGTATAACAGATTGAAATGCAATCATTCAAGAAGACAAAACCAAAACAACTCCCCAAACAAACAGAAAACTCATATCAAAACACATTTAATCTCTGGAGGCCGCCCCCCCCCACCTGGAAACTATTTAATGTCATCCAAGCATTCACAAAAGTACTGTCAACCACATAAACAGCCATTCCTCCGCTCTATCCAGCGCCTCTGAGGACAGTGACAACACCCACCAGCACACTTCAGCCCCTCGCCTTCCCCCACCCTCCTCAGGAAAGGAATCGACACCAACCTGCAGTTGGGAGGTGGATCTAAGGTGATGTCAGCCAATTCCTTCTGAATCCTGTGGCAATAAAAGCGAGAAGGAACAAAGGTAAGTCACTGTGTGGGATAGCAGTTAACACGTACGCCTTACAGACATACTGTCACCGCGAGTTTGCAACGCTACATAAGAGAGAGGCACTCTCAGCTGCAGCCTCCCACCACTCCAAACACACTAAGCAGGACAGGCACCCTGTTACGGAGACGGTCGGAAAAACAGACGGGCACCGCGCACTGAACCCAGACAGGTGCACTGTTGTACACTGCCATAAAGACGCCAACCGCACAGGGACTGTCCGCTTTACTCTGCTGACCAGCCTGTCAACGAGGGGAAACCTCCGCAAATGTGATGCACCAAGGGCTCGGAGGAAACTACTCTCTGAAAAGGAATATTGTCTTGCTGGATTGAGAGAAACAGTCATTGCCAAACTGGCTCCCCCCCTTCTCTCCCCCTGCTTCCCATCATCATCCTGAGAAAAAACACCAGCCCCAAGGGAGTGAATAACTGCGCCATTCCCAAGGACATTTAAAGGAAGGTGAGTATCTACTTCCGAGGCTCCTGCACACTCCTGCCACCTTCAATTCTCCCCTCTCTTCCCCCTCAAGAGCCACACAACATCCCCATGTCCCCTCCCTCAGGACTCCAGCCGCTCCCTCTCTTCCCCGCATTCAGCCAACACCCTCTCCTCCCTGCCCAGACTATTCTGGGCTCACACTGCTTTTGCCACAAAACGCCCAACCAGCTATCATCCCCTTCCCTGGAGTCCCATTACTGTCACTCAGGCTTCCCCTCCAGATTTCCCCACCCAGCACTCAGTTTGCCTCCCTTCTCCTTTAAACTCAGCCAGCATCTTCTGCCTCTCTTCCACTTGTCACACACGAGAACCACAGCCTTTTCATATCAGGCAGTTTACAATCTTCTTTATAAAATAGTTAAGGGCACGACACGTAAACACTGCTTGCCACTATCTATGTCAGTTTGCCATGGAAACCTGCTGAGTGGAGATCTGGAATAACCAAACTGCCTAAATTCTACAAAGCCACAGAGAACTCAGTTGCAGTGACAGGGCATTTGCATAAAACCCCAGTCACTTTTGACACCTACAGATACAACCTCTCTGTGCTGCTTGGCAAAGCTGTTCTGTGTGATGGTTTATTATTCTTACAAAAGTACTGCAAGTTTGCTTGAAAACTTCCATTTGTCAGCTTAGCTCCCTGGAGCAGGATGGTGCTGAATTTAGGTGAAACACAGAATAAGAAAGGGTAACCATTTGGTTTTTTTTAAAAAAATGAGTGACCCTAACAGTCTGCCCAGGTGAAGAAAACTGACTGACGTAGCTGTTCTGGAATTACTATTCTATGCAGGCACCTCTCCCCCACATAGACATTATTCTGGAACAAAAATTATTTCATTCTCAAAAAGAAAACCCAACAAACCAACAACCAACCCACTCTGTGCTGCGAGCAAAGACTATTTCAGAGCAGAATGTCCACAAGTGGACCTGCTGTGGGTTATTTATTCTAGTCACCAACCAACCATATGCAGAAAATTCAATATAAGTGATGAGCAGAGAGAAAAACAGTAATATATTTGGCAGAAAAGATTTGGGGCTATATTACACCACTCGCACTGAAGTGCACTTCCCCAGTGCAAGAAAACTCAAAACTCTTCACAAACATTAATTAATTCCCAGAGAGGTTCTGGAAAGAAAAAAGCCACTCTAGATCAACCCTGACCTACAAAGGGGGAAACTGACGTTAAAATGCAATGCTTTACTCAGGACCATACAGCTTCCAGTAGCAGAGAAGGAATTAAGGTCCTACATGCCAATCCTACACCACCCCTACAACCGATGCTAATAAAGAAAAAGGAGGAGCCAGCAGAAATAATTGAGGGACAGAATAACAGCCCAAAGGAAAAAAAAACATATTTGGGATGGAATGGAGGACGATGCAGGAAGAGAGAGCAGAGAGCAGTGAAGTTGGGCAAACGCTGCACAGAGATGCTGAAAAAAGTGAGACAATGGCAGCTTCGTGAGCGTAAGGGTTAGAGATGAGGAATGGGAGCAGCAAGGGAGCACTGAGGTAACGGAGCAAAATAAAATGAGGAAGGAGAGAAGATGCAGTGAATCAGTGAGAAAACTGACTGCAGCCTCACCTCTTGGCACTGGTAGATAGCAGCTTAGAGTTTTTACTCATGCTGACTTTGCTTTCCTTCTTCTTAGGCGTGCTTGTCTCTTTCTCTGTCTGTTGGTTGGAGGATGAAGATGAGGAGGAGCTGGTGCTGGCCCTCGAATCGTCATCCGACATAGCGACCCCCCCACCACACACCCCAACCTGGAGAGGAGACACCATGGGGCGTGGGGAACAAACAGTGAACACAAACACACACAGAGAAAGGCCGCTGACAATCTCACTCTGTGTTTGGGTCACGCTCCTTTTAAAGGGGCCTCGTGTCTCCCTCTCCTCTTCAGGCCCTACGGTCGAAGCAGGAGGAGCAGCAGCCTCCCCTGCACTAGTAACACCGAAGAGCAGGACGAAAGGGACTTTTAAAGCTTCCTCTCAGAAGGCAAGCGCGGAACGACAGGAGAAGAGACTGGAACGAGGACGACGGCGGGGATCAGGAAAGCTCAAAGCAATTCCTTCTAATCTCCCCCAAACTGCACACACACGAGAAGCCATCACCACCCACCACAACCCAGCCTAGGGGTGTAGGAGATAAAAATGGAACAGCTTTGGTCCCTTGGGTTCCCGGGAGGCACGTGGG
>KZ506010.1:434972-482107 GCA_002844005.1 Limosa lapponica baueri
AAAAAACCAAAATCCTGGGCTTGGCAGCGACAGCACGAAAAAAACCCCTTCAATTTTCCAAAGGTAAAAGTATAGGGGATTTTTTTTTCCGATTTAGCGTTGTACTCTTCTTCCCCGAAACCTTTGCTGTCGATCTCTCCCCCTGCCCACCTTACGGAGAAAAGTGATTCGGCCGGAGCGACACGCCACCCCCAGCCCACGCGTGGGCGCAGGGAGCAGCCCCGGGGGGCTGCCGCCGCGCTTCCCGGAGATGCCGGACCCACTCGCGAAGGGACAATAGGGACCGACATTCCCACCGACCTCACCCGGGGGCAAATTTGGCTCCGGGACGCCAGTCTCCGCAGCCTATCGAGGGATCGCCTATCGAATTACTTGCTGTCCTCGGTGGCCGACAGTACAATGCCTGTCACCACCGCGCATCACGATAACGCATAGGAGCTTGTATGTTCGCCCGTCCTCCCGCGGGAGGACCCCGAGGTGACCCGCGGGCACACACGGCTGCTGCCTCGACAGGGCGCTGTCGCGACATGACGCCCTTGGGAGTCCCGGGGCTTCGATTACAAAAGCGAGGCCGCCGGAGCGGCGGGGCATGGAGGGGTGACACAGCCCCGCACCCAGGGGGACATCCCGGGGCTGGACATCTCCGCTTCATAGCGACTGGGAGGGGGAGAGGGCAGACTTGAGTGGGGACAGAAACCTAAAGGTTGAGTCCGGTAATGGATGCCCATGGCTTCTTCTGGGGACACTTGGGACTCAAAGCAAAAGTGCGTTTGGACCAGCTATAAGCAGGACTGCCTGGGGATGCTGAGCCAAGCCTCTGTGGGACAGCAGCTTCACACTCTTGTGGCTCACCACGAGGATCTGTTTGTGGCACTGATCTTTCACCATTTATGGCCAGTAATGCTTGAGCCAGAGGTACCCCTGGAGGGGACACCCAAGGAGGGACAACATTTCCTGTTTCCAGCCTCCCCTCTGTTTCCTTGAACTTCTGCATCTGCTGCTTCTCCCTCTTCATCCTTCCCCCAGTCCCCTCCTCAGTCTTTTGCAAACATCTCAGCAGCCCTTCATTTCACCTGGATTAATCTCAAAACTACCTACGCTCCCACAGACTTGCTGCCCAGTCTGCGTGTGGTTGAGCAGTGCAACATTGTGAGAGTCACATTGTGAGAGTACACCAGCAACATTGTGAGAGTCACCCTGACAAGAGAAGGAATTCCACTGCAGTGTCACGCTTTGGGTGTTTTTTTTTTTATTTGTTTTATTTTTTTGCTCACCCTCATCTTCAGTCTTTATGACCTGTGGTACTACATGTTAGGCCTTGGTGAATTGTCCTCCAAAAGCAGCTTGCTAGCATTGCCAACCTGTCTAGTTTGACCTACGGGAATGACACTTGAGAAGTCATGTTCATCCTTCCCTCCAGTAACTGTGGAGCTTTGGCATCTCCACCATTGACAACGGCCTTGAAGGCACACAATAAATTTCATGAAAACTGGCATTTAGATAAAGGCGGGTGACCTGATCACTTAGTGCCCCTCATTGACCAAAGGGGGGTAGAACTCAGCTCCTATAACCTTAACAGCAACTAGCCGCTCTGTCAGCATTCTCCAGACTAACCCGGGGGGCTGTGGAGGATGGGACTGGCGTATGGTCCTACGTGCCAGGCGGCAAATACAGAAGATGAGAGGACACGAAGCAAGGTGACCAGGCTTCACAAATTTCACTGCTTATGGAATAGCTATTTAAAAACAGAAAATCTTCACTTTCACCACAAACAAACCTCCAGCCCTTTCCTGTCATCACAGGAAACCTGCACCAAAGTCAAATGAGACAACTGATATTAATAATGAAAGCCCTCTGCTTCTGTAATAGGGGGCAGGGCAAATGTAAAGATTGTTACAAAGTTACACACGCTCTTTTCCTTTATTATGTTAATAACCTTGATAGGGGGTTATCTGTAGACTAACCTTTTCTGCAGCACACAATCCTTGGTAACCCTGTTCAAAGTAGTAATACAATAACCAGCAGCAGTGGTTATTTACTTTGAAGCCTACCCAAAAATGCATTTACTGAAAGCACCTACTAATGTCATCGCTTGAGCAGCTGTTACAGTGGCAACTCCCATTTTATGACTCACCTCCTGGGTCATGGCTAGGATCCGGCAACGGGCTGTTCTCCTGTGCTAGCCATTCCGTACCCATAGCCCTGGAGAGAGAGGGAGCCAAGAAGCTAACTTCTATGCCCAGAAATGTTTTTGCAGCTTAGGTTGCTCCCACCCATGATTGTCCTTTCAGCCCTGCATGGACACTGAAGAACTGCAAAAGGGTATAGAACATGATCCTTTTCCCAGCAAACAGGAGAACTGAATCTTCTAATCCAATCTCTTCCCATGTTGGGAATTTTGACAATACCTCACTGATCTGCTTCTATTTCTTTTCTGTAAAGTGTACAGCACCTTTTTGGGTGAGCTTGCCACCTTATCAGTGCTTCTGCTCGCTGTCTCCTTACTTTTTTTTTTTTTTTGGCCAAGTTGTGCAACAGACTCGCAGAGGAAAACTGACCCAGATTATTCATTTTCCCTGTGCCCCAAGTTTTTTTAATCGATGGCACTAGCTCAGTGTAGGAACTGAATAGGATTAGTCACTTTTCCCTCTGGACTGAGTTTGGAGGAGGCTGCAAAGCTAGATGACTAGAATCAAGTTGCCTTTGGGGCTTTGAGCTTAATTCACAACAGAAGCTAGCCAATTCAAATCACCCTGAGCCTCCTGCTAAAAGAAGGTGACTGGGATTACTCCCTTTGTACCAGCTCAGCTCTGGATACGTTTTCAGCATTATTCCTGGCTGGTCTGTTTGGGTCTGAGCCAAAACCCCTTGTATTTCCACCAATTCCAGTGAGCTTTGCATCAGGCCTTTTGTGGGGAGCAGAAAAGAAATGATCATCTCTTTGGCTCTCCTAATGTCAGCTTGCTGCTAATGTCACGCCTGCAAGTGACAGCGGCAAAGCCAGAAACATGCTGATATCTCACACAGTCCTGTGATGACACACTTGGGCCTTTTCGTGTGACCCTGTGATACAAGGTGAGGTAGCAAGGAAAAGCTACGATAAGCTCAGGACTTATGACACAGCTATTTGAATAAAGCTGGGCAGAAACTCTGAACTTGGCCAAAAGAGGAAGGAACTGCATTCAAATGAGAGAAAATGTAACAGAGAAAACACAAGTGGCTCATTTATGTGATATAAGGGTAGCGAATTTACAGGCTCACCCTTCGGTTTCCTGCTCACAGCTATCTTGCCATAACTTAATGAGGCAGTCCAACTTCCCTTGCTGTAATTTTGTCACACAATACAGGTCTTAGTCCTTAGAGTTATACCTTTTTCAATTCCTTACAGAGGAATGACAGGGTCCACAAGCAGAAAAAGACTTGTTTCCTCTCCTTTTATTCCAGTGCCAAAGAGGACTTAGGTGTGGAAGGAAAAGTTTAGGTCTCATCGTCAGATCTCTGTTATTTGGTTTTGTTTGAGACTTAGCCTTGGGAGCTCTCCGAAGGCCTTGCCGAGAGACTGTCTTGTGGGCAGAAAGACTTGAGCCCTGTTACATGTCTTGGCCTTATTAAAGTCCTGGCTGAACTCCCACAGATGTGAAGAGTGGCTGACAATTAATTCCAAAAGCTTAAGCAGAGAAGCATAGCTGCATATATCTATGCATAGCTCCTATCTTACCGTTATTCTTTTATGCCTCTCCTGGTATATGGTCTGGTTCATTTTGGTAACTGAAAAACTGAAGATGCTTTGATCAATTCAGTTTCACAGCATCATAAGATGTTTCGTGAGATATATTTCCAGGGGTTTCTGCCTTGCTTCCAGGTGATGAGATTGAGCCTTAAAATTGCTTTACCTTGAAGACACGATGATTCACTGCTTTCTCAGTTTGCCCCATCTATAGCTAGTACTTAGTGATCAGGACTGAGACATATGTGATGCCTTCCCTGTCTATGCCTCTAGCAGTGACTCCGTATTTCTGATCCTCATTTTCCTTCCTGTAAAAGAAGAGAATTATGTTAATCAGGAGTTAGACAAAATGTAAATAGAGGTGCACATACGGACTTCACCACTAGCCACTCACTAGACTTCTCTGTCGCTTCCTTTTTGTGCCTGATGGATCTGCTTTTCTGCAGAATGCTGTCTCCCCAGTGGTCTCTGTGCTTCCTTCAGGCTTTGCAGTAGCTGGCTCTGCTTTTCTTCTCTGTCTCAGCAGCACACAGGCTCCCTGGATTGCTGTATGCCAGATTCCTTGACTTTTTCTCTTCTTGCACTGTATGCTACCCTGGTTCAGGCATTTTTCCTGTTTCTGCCTCTTTTTCAGTTTACAGAAACTGCTGCTTTATTGATTGTCATCAGCCCTCCATTTCTACATATCATTTTTCCCTGGAAGCAGTATGCAGATCCTGAAGAAACTCAGAAGGTGGAGTGATCATACTAGATTAAGCAGTAGATAGACTATCATCAACCAGTTCTGCCCAGGAAAGCTCCCCCTGGGAGAGGTGAAAGGTGTTGGCCAACATGACCCAGAAAAAAGGACTCCTGGAGACAATGGATCAAACAGTAGCAAATGTGCTATTTTTTGCCACTCTTCTCCTGCTAACTTGCAGAAAACTCCAACTTGACTTTAAACTTGTGTTTGCCTTTTCTTTGTCACCACTAAACGACCAATGGTAATGTCTGCTGCTGGACCAAGCCTGTGGTTGAAGCTTTCCACTTCAGTAATAAATGGTTAGGTTGTGACATTCCTATGCTGGCATATTGCCAGGTGTAGCCCAGGAAAAAACAGCCTAAAAGACTGTTCTGCCAGCACAAACTGCACCTACTGATGTTGCGTTTTGCTTATACAACTGCCTTGCCTGCATGGCTATCCCAAGAGGGTTTTTTCTGGTGTAAGCTTAACCTCACATTTTCTCTGTCTTGTAACAGAATAGTCAGAAAGAAGAATGGTTGAGGGTTGCTTATTAGTGGTGTACGCTCACAGTTTACACCTCTGCCTTTGTAGGGTGCTTTGACTAGTTCAGATGAAAAGGATAGTATTTTTCATATGGTCACCAGAATGTTACAGGTTAACCATAGACTCCGAAGACGTATCCTGGAAAATCACTCATTGTGGAGATGCAGGTCTGCATTGAGATATAAAATGTCAGCCAATTGCACTGAATGGACTATTTAATACGTGGACAAAGTAATTTTCCTAGTATCCGAGACAATATAAATAATACTTACACCTACAGTCCTTTTTTTCTGCCCTTTCAAATATTTCCCAATGTCACAGTATGTGTTACTCTGGCTCAGATGGGTTAGTACAACAAAATCTGCTTTGCTTGCTCATACACTGAATTGGTAATATTCTTATTCTAGTTTATTCTTTCTACTAAAAAAATGAGTGATTCCCTGTCTGCTCCAATTCTGTGGATTTGTAAATCCATGTGGGGGAAAAATCCACATGTCCTAACTTCTCAGAAAATGTATTTAGTGAGGATTTCAATTGAGTCTTTCAACCTCTGCCTCCTCATCTAACAAAGGTTCTTCTCAACAGAGAAGGATCAGGAGAGGTGTTCAGGGCTCAGTAATTTCACTCTGTGGCTTGACTACAGTTCAAGACTTCAATGGTCTTCAACTGCAATTTTTCTCCCTAGGCTTCCTTATTATTAGAGCCCTTCAAAAGGAAGCAATAGAATCACTCAGACTTTTACAGATCCCTGATGCTGCATTCTTGAGAAACCAGCGTATAGCACTTCTTTTCTTCTTTTTTTTTTGTCTGACCAGCACATGGAAGCAAAGAATAGAACATTCGTCTGATTGTTAACCATTGCTTACATTTAACACTTGAATCATATGTTTTTCATATTTATTAAGGGATAAAGCATTCTTCATTTCCCACGTAAAGTCCATAGTTAAAACAAAAAGGTATATACTATTGAAAATTCCAGCATTAGAGAGCCCTTCATTTCAAGACTTCTTAAACACTGTTGTCTATTTTTTTCTTCCTGATATAGGCCATGGCAGCTCTCAGATTATGCCAAAGGTTATAGAAGCGTTCACAGCATGGACTAAAACTTCACACATAATATTGTCTCATTATCTTTTCTCACATTCATGATCACAAAACTTCCATGTAGCATCTTATTGCTTACATGTTAAGTATAAGCTTAAGAAACTTAAACATTCCTCAATACCTGTAAAAGACTTTTTCTACTAAGTAACCTTATGGTGTTCTGCTCTGTTGCCATACAACCATAAAAGGTGTCTTTGAAATGTGGCTTCTTGCTAAGCTAAAGAATGTCATGTCTATGGCTTGACGGACAGTTAGGTATTTCAGGCTTTGTCCACACAGGCACATTTCACCCTTCACGTCAATACAACTATATAGATATAGTTAAACAAGCATAACCCTACCTGTGAACTCCTGCCCCAACATAAAAATACTGTCTCCAGTTCAACTAAAACCCTTTTCAGAGCAATATAAGTCAAAATTGGAAAAAGACTCACTTCTAGAGTGTTCACATGAGGAACTATACCGGTATAATCATATAGCATTACATAATCATATCAAACTTTTGTTGCACAGACGTGCTTTGCGAAACTTTATCCATGGTGTAACAAAGTTGCTCTGCCAATCTTTTCGTTCAGCATTTTTGTTGAGTTAGAACTGAAACAGAAGGACCTTGCTTTGATGCTGCATTTGCGATCCCTTCTCAAAGAATTCGTTGCACCTTTTCTCCCCCTTTGGCATTTCCTTTTCTTTCCCTCTCCCCATAGCCTGAAACACTGTCTTTCTCCATATTTGTCTGACCATGATTCTCTGTTTCTTTTTAACCTTTTCCACCTTTTCTTCTTTACACCCTTCCTTGTTTCTGGCTTTCCTTAACACCCTGCAAGCGATTCCCTGAATTTTAGCTGGTGTGTCCTGCCAGCCAAGTATTTTTTCTCTCATCTTCTCTGAGCATACAAAATGGACAATTAATTCCTTATTCCCCTTCCTTCCAGGAAGGTATGGTGGCTACTTCTCCAGCAAATGCCACTACATTTGTTCCTTCTTGTTATTTTCTTCTTCTTCTAGGCTTACAGGCTACTCCTTGAAGCACCTTGCAAATGCCCGTGGAAGCCGCTTTCTCTCAATGGACAAGTAACGTAGCAAATGCTCTACAGCCTCAGTGGTCTGCAGTGGCCGTAGTTTGAGAGCCACTACCCATTGCATCAGTTGGCATGATAAAAATAGGAGCCCTCTGGACACGAACTTTTTCTTCTTATAGCATAACTGGGCCTTAGGCTTTACCAGTATATGAATAGGACACAATGATATAACTGCAGAAATTTAATTCCTGTTTCGTGACTTTTAACTGCTTTTTTTGAACAATACTCCAAGTCAAAAAATATTTTTATGAAACTTGATTTAGTAAGACATCTATCACCCTAGAGACACATGGCTGGTAAGAATCCAGTCATGTGTATATGCTTAAAGCAAATCAGAAGGACACGCCTCCTAAACAGAATATGATGTTTAAGGTGTCAGTATAACTGCATAGCTCTGTGGCACTTGGGGTGGCAATTGTACTACACCCTGGAAGGGTTTGTTTGCAAAACTGAGGTTGAAAAAAAAAGAGACTGACCAACAGATGTCAAGTGTACTTCCTCTCCCAGGTATAGTCAGGAGGGCAGAGAGAAAGCTTTTCAGTTGCTCTTTGAAAATTTGCACACAAATTGCTGTGTCCTCAAAAATGAGATTTGCATTTCAAATCTCAGAATTTCTGTATTGAAACTACAGGCAGTCTTTACAGGGTGGGCTGATACGAAAGGCATATTCATATGATTTTTTAAAAGGAGTTAATAATGAAATGGAATATTGACATTTTTTCTAGGAATTTGTTGGCAAGGAAATTGGAGATTTGTCAAATAGCAGAGACAGGACTAACACCTTTCCAATGCCGCTTCTAAATTCTGCCATCATTTTTGTTTTAAACATTTGTTAATCTCAAAACATCCCCCCCTCCTTTTTTTTTTTTTTTGTCATAGAAAGATGACACCCTTCTAAATTACAGTGTCACACAGGACAAACAATGCAGTACAATCATCTGCAGTCTGGTAAACTGTGAGTTCATTTACCACGACAGTATTTCACCAGTTTACCTTATATTTAAACTCATCAGGCCTCATGCACTGACTGATGAAGTCAGTAAGATTTTTTTCACGAGTTTAATCTGTTTCAAACCAAGCCATTGGACAGGAGCTGATTTTTGGAAGGAATTCATTAATGGAGATGCTGCTGCTTTCTGCAACTCCAAGATTGCCATTGGGAGAATCCTTTAGTTGCCTTAGCATCTCCGCTGCAGCCGTGTGTTGTGCTGTGGCCATGTTACCCAGGTATTGTGGGTTTCTTTAATTTAGCTACCTTGATCTCCATTCAGTTGTTTTTTCCCCTGCTGTGAAATATTATTTTCTCATCTTCTAGTTTCTGTGCTATTGGCAGCCCTTCCTCTCTGCTTATCAGGAAAGCAAGGGAGAGGACAGTGTCACACTTGAATGATTTTTTATAAGGTTGGGATATACTGTAGGTTTCACAATACGATAGCCTGGCCAATGGAGTTTGTATATATAGATTTTTCAGTTTCGTTGCAGCTATGGGATTAGCTAGCACAGTAAAAGAAAAAAAAGCAAGGAGAGTGATTCTGATTTTGCCTTGGCATAACTCTATTGAGTTCAGCGGGCTTACTCCAGATTTATGCTGGAATAAAGGGAGTTCAGAGTCAAGCCCAATGGATCAGTTTACAGTGCTTTTGGAGGCATCAATTTACTCAGTCACTTGGAAAATCTTACTCCCCTACTGCCAAAGATCTGGGACAATTCACAATTCTAATATATTTGGGGGTCTGCTCTGTGGTGTGTAGATGTGTTTGCTTAATGGAATTAGTTATCTGTAAAGTAAACTTTGTACAGCAAACCCTGCCCTCTCTTGTGCTCAAGGGCAAAGTAGAGAATAAGACATACAGGGAATTTCCTGCCCCTGTACAAAGACAAAAAGCTCCTGAGTGCCGGCCTGTAGCAGCCCTGGATATAGCCTTCCAGTCAGCCATCGCTTACACAGCCCTCAGAAGCAAATTCCAGCTAGATAGAGGTCTGAGAGCTCTCATTCGCGGGGAAAAAGACGCCAACAGCCTGCTGTGAGGGGTCCTGTCCTGGCTGATAGGATTGCTCATAGCAGAGCCCGTGCAGAACAGCACCTTTGCTCTCCTTCACTGCACGGACAAGATTCTGGTCCTACTATAAATGGCTTAATGTACTACCCTTGTTCTATAATGAGACAGGCTTGAGCAAGTTTGTAGGTGTGGGGAAAAAGGTTGTTTTCTTCTTGCATCAGTGGCAATTACATGAAGTAAGCTCATCAACGCTGACCACACACTACTACCATAATTTTTCTTTTAAGAAAAAGGACTTTATGGTAAGTAAAACCAGAGAAATGTTGCTTTTTGGAGGTTTGTTGACAGATTTTTTTTTTTGTGCTCCCCAAGGTGTGAAATCACACTTGGCAAAAAGCATCTGAGCACTAGAACGTGTCATTTAGTGGCCTGAGTGTTTACATCCAAACCCCTGCCACTGATGACATGACATGCTGCAAGAACAGAAGTCTGTTGGCTGGAATCTGAACTGGTTTCCTAATTCACACCTGTGCATTGGCAGACAAGCAGCCATCAATCCCAGACTCCCGCGCATCCTGGGTACGGTGCTATAGGCAGGGCTGGAAACATCTCTAGGGTGCTGATGGGAGGGATAGGGTAAGAAAAAACAATAGAAGAAAAGTAAGCAACAAAAGGTAATTGAATTACAGGAAACAGGGCTGAAAGGGATGTCAGGAGGCTGGATTGACTATACTTGTGTAATTCCTGACAGATGCGATTAAAAAGAAGAATATCTTTGAAATGCATTATGGCCACAGAGCCACTGATACAACTTGTTAGAAACAAATCACTCCCTACATCTGCTAAATCTTAAAACACCGTTCCGAGTGGTAGACAGCAGTTTAAGTCACTGTACGAAAGTTCCTATATCTTGTTTTATTTGAGCATGTATAAAGTATTTGTATAAAATATTTATCTACAGAATGGAAGTGTATAGGTATGCATGATTTTTGTAACACTCTGCCAAGAAATGGGATTTTACTAGAGTAAGGCTTGTGTAACATGTTCAAAATTGGGCTTGTAACCAGCTTGTACAGCTTTCAGTTTTATGGGTGTATTTTGTGTTTAAGAAGTAGAAGTAAATAAAAAGAGGGGGAAAAAAAGAAAATTAACTCCTATGCAGCTAAATCATCTTTAGAAAGGTATTAAGGCCAGGTCTCCTCATTAGTTTCTTTCTTCATTAGCATTGGAAGAACAAAGAACAGCATTTACTTTATATTCTAAAGATTAATTGAAGTGGGGGATGAAACACTGAAATTGAATTAGTAAATTATTAACCAATTTCTAAGTAATAAGAAATAATCTATTACAGAGTCTATCCTTCCATCTAGAGATTTGTCTTAAGCATTTGTCTTTAGGAGAGAAGGTGGAAGGAATAAGGGAACACAGACTGGAGACAATCCATCAAGTCAGCTGCTGGAACATTAATAATGAAGACCTTTGAACTTGGCAAATCTTCCAGATATCTCTCTCTTAACTGTGACTTACAAATTGTCCCAGGGTTACTGCTTAATCTAATGGCCTCTTTTTAATTTTTGCCCCCCATGTTATTAAAAATGCTCCCGTTACAATCTCAGCAGCTGACAGTGAAAGCAACAGTTAACAAAGCCCGAATCTGGCAGCATGTCAGCTCAGGAACTCCCTCCAGCCTGCAAATACAGCTCCACCCACTCACATTTTCAGGAGAGGAGCCTGGTGCCAAGGCAGCGCTGGCGAAGGCGGTGGCTGGGGAAGTGGAGGTTCTGGCTTCTTTGATTTCTGAGGCTGCCTATGAACAACTGGGTTCTTTCTTCCCTTTTGAGTCAAACCTCACTTTGACGACTGGAAGGTTTCCCCATCACTTATTTCTAAGATTAAAACTCTGATTTACTTTTAGAAACCATAATAAGAAACAGAAGCATCTGACTGAAACCAACAGACTTACCTCTTGTAGAGTTCTGACTAAGAGGAAGGGTCTGGCTCTCACTATGAATACTTCTCAATGGCCTTGTGGCATAAACCTGTTCTGAAGTAGCTCCGGGGTGAGGTTTTAATCCGTCAGTCTCTCCTGGCCCCTGGTGTACAGGATGTACTTGCAGGATGCATGGAAATGTTGGGGAGGAGGAGGGGAGAAGGCATTTGGGGTACTCACAAGCACCTCCACCCACAACAACTGTCTGATGGAGGTTAGGGCTGTTCTAAACTGCCTCTGATCTGGGAAGGGTTAAAGCCTTTACACCAGGTGTAAAGCTCTATTTCTCTCTGCCTGTATGGTGGTATCCTTCTGCCCTGCTTCATATGTGCATCTCTCCGCTCACAGCTCCAGCCCACAATACTTTGCACCCAGACACACATGCGCAGTCTTTGCTCAGAGGAACAAATGTGTTTTGTCCTACAGTCTAACTGTGCTCCACAGTCTATAGGGCCCTATGAATGGCCTTGATGGATTTTAGAGATGGGAGGGGGGAGGACAGAAGTAGGATTTTTTGGAAAACTTCTACCCTGTGGTACCTGAGCTGTGCCAGATTTCCCTGGCTGGGCTGTGAGCTGTGCAAACACACATTACTCTCTCCCAGACCTCTGCTTAGGCTTTGATGAAAGCCCACAAGTAATGTACTAAATTCTTTACTCCCACCTCCAGTCTTAAATGAATAACTTCTTGACTCATTGTACCCTATGCACAGCTTTAATGAATGACTTCAGCTACAGGAGTGAGCCTCTTTCCCCAGCCTCCTTCCTTGTGTGTCAACACCCCTGTCTCCTCCCTACCCTAGCCCAATGCCTTAGACCATCCTGCAGGCACTTCCATGCTCTGCCAGGAGTTGGAAGTGGCAGAAGGACATGGGTGAAATGCCCTGTGCCTGGGTCCACTTTCACCCCACGTGATGCTCTTCTTGTTCCATTTTAGTGACAATTCTCAGCGCACATTCAAGAGAGGCCTGAATCCATTTTCCTCCTTTCCCCCCTCCCTCTAAATGAATGTTGGCTCTGGTTTGAAAATGAGGGAAGAGCTACATACCTTGAGCCGCTGGTTCACAGTTGCTTCGAATCACACTCTGCCTCTGAGAAAGAGTGAGAGGAAACTCCTGGACTTGTTCAGCTCATCTTCACTGTGTGACTGGGCTCTAAACCACATCAGACCCAAGGGCAGACCTACAGTGATTGCATGTTGTCTGGCAACACTGGCTGGTGATGATTTCTCAGCAGAGCTTTCACTTGGAAAACCTCATTCCTTCTTAAAATGCTCTCAAGACGCTGTATGTGAAGACAAGCTTCAACAGCATTCACAGCAAATGCACTTCTGGATCTGGCTCTCCCATCCCTCATGCCTGGCGTACACTGTGCAAGCTTCTGCCCATTCTCCTGCTGTATAAATACATGCTGCATCTATAAAACATAAATGGGGAGAGCCTGAACAAAATTGTTCTGACTACAATGCATGTGGTGCCCTCTCTCAACACTACTCTGTATTCACTTTTGCTCTCTGCCTCAGGGGCAGGCTTACAATCTCTCAAAAATTCTGTTTTCTCCTTCCTAGATCCCAAGCCCTTTGAGTTAAACCATTACAAGGGAAGATACAGAGATACCAAAGGAACAAGGGATTTTCTTGTAATTTTAGCATTTATTTCCTTCTTAAAGATGCAATTGTTTAAAATAAGTGATGTCCTGGCAAAAGCTAGCCCTATACCGTGCCAGACAATTTTTATCATCCCAGCCCATGAAGGCTCTAGCGTATACAACATAAAGCTGCTTTGCTTTCCGGCATGCCAGTTTTTCAATGCCAGACCCGTCGTGTCCCTCCCCCCGCCGCCACTCCCGGCCTTTGGCAGTGCCCTGTTCCTCTCCAGAGTTTTCTTCCTTCAAAATTACACGCCCCATCCTACCCCCATGCCCCCTTCCCCACCATCCCTCTGCCCTCCTGCAGGTACCATCGCCTCGGCTCCGGCTCGGCTCGGTTCGGCGACAGGAGGGGGAGCTCGCAGCCCGCCCGGCTTTAATAAGGGACTTAATTTAGCAACGCTGCAAAATCACGGCTGCAGCTGAGGTGCCCGTAAAGGCCGTTCTCAAGTCCCGTCCCCGCCCCCACGCCCCCGCAAAGGGAAAAGAGGTTTTTCTTTTTTTTATTTTGGGGTTGAGGTTAGGACGGAGAATTAAAGTAAATTAAAGGGGAGTTGAGAGGCCACACGGCTGCTGGGAAGTGATGGAGCAGCTGGATCTTAATGTGTATTTACGGCGCTAGCAGCGATGAATAAGATGCTTCCAGTAATAAATAAGACCTTCGCTCTGATAGACTGGGGCAGGTTCACTGCTGCTGCAGGCTCCTCAACCCAGCTGAGGTATAAAGGGTTGTGCCCACTTACACTAGCGCTGAATTTAGCTGTATATCTGCTATGAGACCCATGGAGGGAGCAATGCCATGCCAGAGGAAAAGTCTTTGTTTCCAAAAGTGAGACAGAAAAGCATCAGCTACCAGTCTTGTCATAGAATCATAGGACGGTTTAGGTTGGAAGGAACTTTAAAGACCACCTGGCTCCAACCCCCCTGCCATGGGCAGAGACGCCTCCCACTAGACCAGGTTGCTCAAAACCCCATATATCCTGGCCTTGGACACCTCCATAAAATCACAAGACCAAAGGATTGAACTCTCTTCTTCAGTATAATCTCAGGAGAAGAATATTGAAGTCTGTGCTCTTACACAGAGCAATAGGGGCAGAATTCGGCCTCTTGCACAGACTTTCTGCCACACCTTTAGGCCTGACGCAAGGCTCAGCCCAGATTAACGTCAAGCTTCACAAAGTTAGGATGCCTTCCTGAAAAATTCGTCTTAAACTTGGAGGAACCATGCTTTTTTTTTTTTTTTTTTCCCATTTTACTCTTTTCTCTGATAAGTCAACTGAGGGCAGAATCTGGAAAAAATTTCCAGCCTGTCAAAGCACCTTCCTGAAGTCATTTCTCCCTAAGGATGCAGGGGAAATCACAGCTTTCAGAATGCTTTTGTCAAGACAAAACTAACATCAGCTTTTATGGAGCTAAGCCACAAGGAAAAGTTGTGTTAGTTTCACAGTGGTAGTGAGAGCAGGTTTTCATGACAGAATGATAAGATCAAGCCCTGTCTACCCTTGCGCAGAGCCTACTAGTGCACTGCTGCAGCTGAGCTAGTCTTCAAAATGGACATTATTTTCCCCAGTGCAGACAGCCCTGGCGAATATAATCTACTACCGTAGTGATGCATTTGGAAGAGATTTATTTTACAGTCCCCTAAGCGCTTGCATAATTCTTCTGTATAAATTCCATGAAAATTCCCAGATTTGAAATCAAGCAATCTCGCACAAGGTAGCTTTCTAAGATAAACTATCCCCTCCTTATGCATAAGCTTGTGAGCCTTATTGTTAATGCAAGCTGGGCCTATGAGCCTTTTTTTTTTTTTCTAAAAGATCCTACCACTTGAACTGGAGAAGAAAGAATCTAGATTGGATTCAGAATATTTAGTGCTAAATTAAAGAATTTCCTGAGGAGCTCTCCCAGATAGAGGATTGTGTCTCCCCTTGCCGTGGAGCAAGGGTTCTCTGCAGGCACAGAAAGCTTCCTACAGATACAGCCCTGTGATACATTTAAACAGAATGAACCTCATTCTTAAACCTATCTAAAAATGTTAGTGGAATCATGAACACTGACCTTAAAATGAAAAATGATTTGCAACCTTTGCAGTGGTGTCTTTATCATAGTGCCATAATTTAAAGTATTTTATCCACTCAGCTACACAATCTTACCATTCATTTGCAGTTGTCATTTTACCTACAAAAGAGTTCACCTAATATCCCCCAAAGCAAGAGAAACCTACCGAGTATTACAAGGGGGAAATTATTACTGGTATATTATATAGAAAGGCTGTAAAGTTCAAACAGAGGCAGTTGTGTGTGCACACCACGTTTCATGCAAATTATGCTTAATAGTTTGACACTGCATTATGTTTTGCCTCCTGAATGAAAATGCTTTTTTAGTTATTTTTCTAATAATCCGTGTAACTTTGGGGAACTAATTAAGGCAAACCATTTCCAATGTGCCTGTTTAGCTGCCTAAATCAAGTGACTTGATTTCCAAAAGTGCTGATACTTAACATCTCTTACTACCTGGTCATTTTTATGTGGTCAGTATAAATTAAGGAGTCTTATGTGAGCTACCTACATGGTATTTTTGGTTTAATTATTTTAAATGTAAGTTCATTGCTCACAGTAAGAAAACTAAACCTAAGAAAAATTTCTAGTAAGTTTATTTCTTCTCTCCCTTTCCGCCACCTTTCCAACTTAGCTGTAGGAAAAGATGCCCACCTACAAGACTGTTTCAACGTGAAGGTGTTTCTGTAGCTGCAGGAAAGTGCTGATGTTACTTCTTGATTGCAAAAGGAGCATGTGATGCATAATTAATCCACATGTGGATAAGGACGTCTTCCAAAACTGGAAATGGAAAACTAATCAAGAGTGCATAGGACACGCTGGATCCAATACACATGCTTCACTGGGACTTCTTGGCTGCCTCACATCTGGCTGGCTTGGAGCAAGGCAGAGCAGCACATGACTGTCTGCCCTCTTTCATGGAGACAAACGCTGAGCCGAAGCCTGGCTGTGCCTGCAAGGCTTCAGTTTCATCAGCTCTGTGAGGGCTAAAGTATGGTTTATCTTGCCTGGACTAGAGTTTTGAATATATTTGTTTCCAGCAAACTAGCACCATCCAATAGGAATATTCTGAATCCTGAACCTTTCGCTTGGTCGATACACAGATTTTGTACTGATGTAGCTAACAAAAGTGCTGCTAGCATGATTTATTTATTTTTTTATCCAGGGACATTTCCCACAGAAACAAACCCCTGCTGGCAACTGACTTGAAAGCCACACACTGATACCTTATTTTGAAGGGCCAAATTGGCTGCTGATACAGATGCCAAATTCTCATTCGTTTTAGCAGGGAATCTGCCTCGGAAAGGATGGAGGTGTCATGTTTTATATTACTGTGTTGGCTACTGGAACCAGCTGTGCTTTCCAGTCATATGGAGAATTACTAAGGTCTCAAACAGGGTGCTGAGGTTCCCATGGCTGAGCACTACCAGAAAGGCTTAGACTTGGTCCCCTGGGAACCTCTTGCTTTCCTCAAAACATAGATGAACATGTTGACAAATTAATTCTTCAGTGCTGGATGCTCTATCTTATAGAAAGATTTACAGAGCTGTGTGCAGCAGGTGCTTTGGCTGTGCTGTTTACTGCTTCAATGAGAGATCGAGTAAGATTTTTATATTCCTCTCCCATAATATTTAATGAGCAATATTTATGCTTATGTCAGAGATATACTTTGAGCTGTGATTATTGACTGCATTTTGCAGTCTAATGCAATGTCCAACTTCAATACTCACTGTTATGAGGTACTGTTATGAGGCAGTGGTCCTTGTCATCTGATCTTAAAAAACAGAGAGCAGTTATGATTGGGAGGCTGGAAAGGTCTGTGAATCTTAATAGTGAATTATGAAACTGTTTATTTTTTGTGTCCTGAATTTGAAGAGCAGCCAACCAAAGCAATGTGCCTGCTATATATATATACACATATATAAATACACGTGCTCATACACATATAAACAATACAGGTATGGAGACAAAATTTAACTCTGCAACCGTGCCCTGAATCAAATACTCTAAAATAAATCTCCACTACATTGTCTCAAAAGTGCCCCGTAAACAGTAAAGTGCTCAGACACGCTTGACCCCACTAGCAAGGTGCCATGCATCGGCTGCTCTGTAATACCTCACTTGAAGTATCTGACTCATCAGTCATGCTATCTCCCTTTTACAATGGGCCAAGGGATGGGCATAGTCTCCCATTTCATGGGTGGCTATTTGTTGCGCCTCATAATGCAGGCAGGAGTCTGAGCTCTATTTCTGAGGGAAAGCGCTGACACGAGGCTAATTCGAAGAAAACATAAAGGACAAGACCCTGGTGGGGCCAAATCACTGTAAGTATATCAAAGTGGAAACTTACATCAGCTCAAGACGAGGGCTGATGTACTTTGAGAACCCAGAGCCTTAGTGAGACAGGGGGTCTTTTCTCTTTAAATATGCGTTACCTGTTACAGGTCAGATTCAATGAACACTTCAAAATGCAACTGAGGCACAAAGATTGCAAAAGTACTTCATGCTTCCCCTGAATATTCATCTTAGTAGGACTGTGAGGTACAAAGCTTTCAGAGAGATCTTTGCACAGAGGATTTTAATTCTTCCCATGGAAAGACAGTGAAAGGAAAGTAGAGTGTGAGTGAGGGTAAAGGAGGGTGTCTTATGCCAAGGAAATTGTCAAATCTGGAAAAAACTGTCAAAAAGGGCTTTCACAGTAGCTTTCTTTGGGAGAACTGTCCTTCAAGTAAGGTCTCTTGGGGCTGTATCGCACAATTCATTAGAGAGAACTGGTGGGTAAAGTAGCGGCAAAGATCTTTGAAAAAAAAGTCGTATTTCCACTTTCCATTTTGTCATGAGCTGTCAGGAAGTGTTACACAGTGCTATTAAACAGCTGTTGCCTTTCTCCTTAAAGACGGATGAAGTAACGCTGGTAGAGAGCCTTGCTTTCAGCAGATCTGTGAAGTGTGATGGAAATCCCCCTAAACCCCACCTCACAATACTTCGAAATCTTAGTTGCCCTGGGTGGTTTTTCTTCCTGAATTCAAGAAATTTCCAGTTTTGTTCTCTGGGATGTTCCTGGGCTGGATTTTAATTTTTTTTTCTTGCAGAGATGGAAACTGTCACTTTGGATGGTTCCAGATCCGGGTGAGGAGGCAGTGGAGAAACAGGGAGGAAGATGGTGGGAGAGGAGATAGGCCTTGGACTAATGGAAGCAGTTTTTTAATAGCTGGTCCTAGCAACAACTTCCAGCATGGTTTTGTTTGGCTGCTGACAGGCAACTGTTCTGCAGTGGCATCTACACTCTGTTAGGAGACTTGGAAAGCAATTAAGGCTGTACTTTAAACTAGACCTCACTGGCTCTTGTTGACATCCTCCTGATTGACGCCAGCATAGATGAGAAGAGGATCTGACCTTAGGGCTTATAAAAAGCCCCCACAATTCTAAACAAATTTTTGCACGTAATTAGAGCTGGCAGAGCGTTGGTGCTACCTCAGAGAGAACTGAATCAGCAACGTAGTCACTTGGCTCCACAATCCTGCTTCTCCTGAGGCAGCCAAATGACAGTGAGAGGGCGAAGGAGGAGCTGTGATGAATGTGTTGCAAGAGCACCAGAGTGCAAGAAGATGGGGGACGAGACAAGCAGTTCTCTGCTTCAAAGCACTATCCAGGGAAGACTTCTAGCTCGCACAAAGTGGTGCAGCTGAGGCTGTCAGCCCGCATCTGAAGGAGATGGTTTGGATGGCTCCGCTGAGCTGCTCAGTACTCACCCCACTACATGCGCCCAGTTGATGCTGTGAGGCTTGTATACCACAGGCAGCATTAGTGCTGTCATCCCACTGACGAGCGGTCACAGCCAGCGAAACAGTCCTCCCACTCCAGCTGTCTTCCCTGCAGTAGCTGAAGGATGTCTTCTGTTGTAAGGCATCACTAGGTACATGTGGGGCGAGTGCCTCTCACTGAACATGGCTCTTGGGGTGGTAAACCATGGCGGACGCCTGCATGCTTGAACACACTCAGCATCTCCTGGGTTCGTGCACTGTGAGGACATTTTAATGCCTGAATGCAAATACGATGTATTATTATTAGAGTTTATATTTAAAAGTCCCAAAGTCATTAGTTTATATGGACTACCAATTCTGCATTTCAGATGCTCCCTGCATAGGAGCAATTATTGGGACACCTCTACTGCTGATCCACCATGAAGATATTCCAGCAGAGCAGGAGACCACGCAAGCTGAGACTCTTCAGAGGAAAGAGCCAGGCTCACTCACGCTGCCATTGAAGACGACCTCTGTTTGCACAGAGTAAGGGACCAAATGCCAGTGGGAAGAATCAAGTATTTTCAGGCTTCTCAGAGGAATATTATAAACAAAGCAGAGTAAAAGGAGAGGTGTATAAAATGTCTTGACAGTGCCTTTTAAGTGAGTCACCATGTGTTATTTTAGCCAAGTCTTTATTCATTTCTACTTAATGCTGTGTGCTAAAGGTCTCAAAGCTGCTGGCAATACTCAGTGGAATAATTTTAGAGCAAGTTTAATAGAATGAGCAGAATAAAGGACTGTTCAAATACATTGTAGCGAGATAGCTTTTTAATAGAACAAGTTATCCAAAACACTGATGGCTGGGGCTTGCGGATGGAAAAAATCTCCCCTGTGTTTAATTACCCCAGCCTGTCTTTATTTCCTTCTTATAATTCTAAACACTACTCACTTGTGCTGGACATTGTCCAGTTGGAAAGTTGGTGTTTGATCAACGACGTGTCCTATTCGCAGGCTGGAGGTCCAAACAGGATGACTACAGCCAACCATCCCGTCTGACCTCCTGCATAATGTAGGTTGTGGCATTCCAGCCTGCAAGGCCCACAGTGGAAGGAATTACTCTTCGCTGCTATTCCGGATTCAGGAAAGCATTTCTATTTAGAGCAGTACTTAAGCACACACTTAACTTTAATAATATGCTTAATTCCCATTTAAACATGTGGTTAAGTGCAACTTTGAGTTTGAACTTTTGTGAGCAAACACTACGGGGTCTAGTAACTTTGTCATACCGAAAAGCATACTTTATGACTCCCAGTGCAAAGTGAAATCTTAAGAGTTTATTTTAAAAAGTCAGATGGCTTGCTAAAAGTCAGATGGTCAGCAGTGACCCCCAGAGAGGTCTGATTTGCTTGGGGATTTTCGGGCCTGTGGGAGTCCAGTGGTGTCACCAGCTGCAGTGTGAAACTGCTGCAGGAAACGCAAGTGATATCCCCTTCCATTTCACTTATTAGAAAGGATATATGAATCAATAGTATTTCATTAATTCAGTAACAACCTCTGCTAAACCTCTCAAAAGACAAGAAAGAAAAGAAGCTGATTTTGTCTTCATTTCCAAGGTTTTTTCACTTGCTTGGGGAATGGAGGAAATCTCTGCTGCACCATAATACCTTGCCTAATTGAGCTCTTAGATTAATGTTTAAACTTCATTTGCAAGTCCATTACCAAATCTAATCAGTTACAAAGGTACTATTAAGGAAGGGATTTTTTTTTTTTCAATTCCACTTTTAATTCACATTTCCCCCCACAACTGTCCAAGGCCCTGGCAGTGGCTGCAAGTACCACATTATAGATATTGTACTTATACCAGGAGGAAAAAAGAAACCACAGAATATTTTCAGTGGAGATAATAATATACAAAATTACATGGAGTTCATAAGCTGGTATGAGCCCAAAAGGGGTCAGTTAAATCTTGAATCTACTGAAACTTTCAATTATCAAAGGAAAACAGTACAAAGGAAAACTGTTCAGCCTCTTTTAAAGTGATGATACCACCTTTGGGAAGGTGCTGGATTGATTGCAATGAAGGCTTTTCCCTAGTTCCATTACCTGCAAGAGGTGTGCAGCATGGTCAGCATTATCCACAGCATCTTCCAGTGTACTGAAATCCTGATACAGCCCAGAAGTTTCAGGTCTGCTTAATTTTCCCTGCTCGTGTACTCCTCAGCTTTGTTGCTAATAAATCCTCTTCACATTGCAGTAAAACGTTCCTTTTGAGCTACGCATCAGAATAAGACCACCAACTTCTCAGTCCATGGGATAGCGGACAATAGAAATGCTAACACACGGCTGACCTGACCACAGTTGAATGGGTGACTTCAAGCCAAAGACTCTCTCTCCCATTACCTAATCCCTGAGACATCCAGACTCCCATCCTCATCAGCACTTAAAAAAAATAAATCTGGATTTTATTTTTATAACGGTTCTCAGAAGATAAACAAAGCTGAAATTGAGATATAAAAATCAGCAGTGTGATATTATGCAGACTCCACTACTTTCAGGGAAATCAAAATTTTGCTGCTCTGTGTGTGTGTGACCAGGGAAAGCTCTGCCTACCCAGGGTGGCTGGAGCCTGGGTCTGGGAGGGAGGGGTGTTTAGAGGTAGTTGATAATAATCAGGTGTTTAGTCACCTCTTCTAGGTCTCCTGAGGCAGATATTCATTTCCTGATCCCTGTGCACCCTTTGCAGCCTGCTCACCCAGCCAGCCTAGCAATCCTGATGGGAAACAGCGGTTGGGAAGGAGTTTTGGAGAGTCCCGAGATGAAAGTAACTCAATTGCTACAGTGCAGATAATATTGCACTGCGCTGCCTTGTCCACTAGAATGTCCACATTGTCCACATTGCTGCCTTGTCCACTAGAACGTGCAGCGCTGCAGCTCTCAGAATTGCTGTTTAAAAAGGATGTCTTCTGCTGGTCAAAATGTCTCTGATTAAGGACAAGAGAGGCCTTTCCAGCAGGCTACTTGGTTTAAGAAGCACATAGCATAAAACCTAACATGCTGTATGGAAGCTGTACGATCTCTTTCACCCTGTATCACTGGCCTGCTGCGTGCCCTTGGGTTTCTCTCTTAGCCTCGCTTCTCTAATTTGGCAAGCGGGGATGATAATTGCTATATTAGCACTTACCTTTGTAGAGAGCTGTGGATAAAAAACTTCGAGAGCTGTGGATAAAAAAAGTGCTGTGTAAGTACTTCTGCTATGATACACTACTGTCTTTCTGTCTCCCTATACAGAAAAGAACGAGAGTAAAGAACAAAAAGAGAAGCCGGTAAGAATGATTAATAAATATGCAGCCTACGATGGCCTCTCTCCCAAGATAAATGTAAGAGCGACAATGAATGCAGAGGAGGAGAGGGGCCGGCGCACGGCAGAAACGAAAGTGTAGACGATGCCGGCGTTATATCCACAGATCCTTGTCTCCACGGACTTCAGTCACCGCTGTGTGCTTGAAGCCGGTCAGAAGAATCCCCGGCAGAGGTATCTGACTACGCGCCCTTAACACAGGATCACTCTGCCTGCTTTAAACATGAAGAAAAAGGAGGGAGGGAGAGCCCCAGGGTTCAACGTCAACAAGATCTAAACTGCTTGACATTCTCGTTCTGAAATGCCAGCTCCTAAATTATCAAGGCATCTCTTTTTGTCTTTTTTTTATTATTTTTTTCCCCCCGAGTGCTCTGTATTTCCCCATGTAACAGTGCGCAAGCATTTTATCAGCAAATACCGGGGGGAAGGGCGGGTGGGGTGGTGGAAATCATCCATCTAAAACAGATAAAGCAATTTGGCACGGAGGCAGCAGCTATCACTTCTAAATGGGTATGAGCTTTCTGAGGTTTAACAAGTGGCAGGGATAAAATTCTGGGGACTGACTGCTCCGAGGGTGAAGGGGAAGCTGTGCTCGCTTGCTCCGTGACATTTCTACCTGCTCCACTGCCCGTGTTACTGGGACTGTGCCCTAATGAAAGGAGTTATACTGCTCTGCTGTATAGCAACAGCCCGTGACGCTGTGCTAACAGTATGTTTGGGGCCATTACTTAAGTGATAATCTCACTGCTCCTTTGTTTTATGAGGCAATAATCTGATTCCCATGTGCATAAAATGAGGCCAAAGGGTAAATAGTTTGTTATAATGAGGGAACAACATTAAGACTGATGAAAACTAGAGGTCAGTGTTATTATTTCTATTATGACACCCATTCATTTAATAATCCTTGTGTTCATATTCTAACGGCAGGGATCCATGTCCTGGCTTTTCAAGACAGTATCTGTCCCCTAATAAAAGCAGATACTATCCTGCTGCCTCTCATATCCAACTCAGCTCACTCTCGATATGGTTCCTCATTACAATCAGATCTGAGAGGCTCACAACACGGCTGTGTGGGGAGGAACTACTGGAGGGGGACCAGAGACGTTAGAGAGACATTCTCTGTGTGGCCTCAAGGCACAGAGTTATCAGTGGCAGGACAGGGAACTCCTCACAGGTTTTCTAATTCACGATGAGCTTCCCACTTTGTGGACTCTCCTTCCTTTCTCCTGCATCTTTTTTTTTTTTTTTTTTTCCCCCCAGAGTATCTGCTCTCTGCTGATGGTTTGTCATTCCCAGCTGAGAAAATATCCCCAGTAGGAGTTCAGTGCATCAGTGATGCACGTCTATAGGTTTTTCTTTTTTTGAGAGAGAGAACAAAAGCACAGCTGGTTTGCTTAGAATGGACCCGAACGTGGCAACATTATGAGGTTTTCTTAATCGCAAAATAAAATGTGTCATGCATTCGGTATGGGCAAGGTTTCCATGTGTATTAAATGCATATAGGCATGTATAATTTCATAAAACAGTTAAATAAATAAAACTTTTCTATCTAGAGACCTTATTATAATATGCAGTTGCCAAGTGTCCTGTATCCACCTGTTCCCATCCTATTCTCTTGTCTTGTCATCCAGTTAGCCTCCTGTTATGTAAATCCTTTCTTCATCTTAATACAAATATCACTGGTGGATATATACTGGTACATATATACTGTGGAGTATATAAAGTATTAATATTAATGTAGTTTTATTTTTAAAAATTATTTTAGTATTTAATGTTATTATTCATTACTATATATTATTAAAATTAACATTATTAATAACAATAATAATTATTATTAATTATGATACTGTGCTGGCTAGGAGAAATAATTATGGACCAGCACTACGCTGGACTAACGTACGTAGAACAGTAGATACACCTTTTTACATATCAGCTATAGGCAAGAACATTATAATAAAAACAGTCAGGAAATAGAAAACAACTGCTGAAGAACAGGGGCCTTATACATTTCCTAACTCATTTAATGTGCAGCATTCAGTATTGCTGCTACTGAGTTAAAAAAATGTAAAATACTTTTATTAACAGTGAGAAAATTTGACTTAGAGTTCCCAGTGAAATTAGCAGAAGTAGACCTGGCTCTAACATTCCACATCCAAGATCTTTACTTTGCTTAAACAAATTTTTCCCAAGTACACCTAGAAGCCAAGTTTTCAAGGAGGCTTGACGAAGCAGGGAGGCAGGTATGACAGACAAAAATGAACATTTCAGAAAAGAGTGTTTTTATTGTAGGAGCTAAACAAAGCTATTGGGATGAATTCCCTTCAGGTCTTCTAGAATATTGTCCCTTGCTTTGGGGGAAACAGGGAAGTTCAAAACCCAAATTATTTGGCACTGATATTGTGAAAATGAACCTTATGATGGAAGTCAATACTCTCCTCATTGTGGAATTACTTGAATCTTAGCAAAATATAATTTGCTCCAGAAACAGAATCATATATGTTATTTTAAGAAGCTTCTGGATCGTTAATTAAAAAAAAAAGCCCATTTGAACCAATGCAGATGGACTTCCCAGGTGGGCATCCAGATCTATGCCACTGTAGCTGATGTCTGTTCTACTGACTGGATGTGGATACCAGAAAACTGCATAATGACTGTCTGAACGTCAGTGAACTTGATAAAAATTCCTCTGGAAAATCTCTTTAATTTCAATACTCTTTGGACTGGGCTAAGTATTAACTATTTATTGCAGACAATAATAGGAACCTCCAGATGATTTGCTTCATTTGCTTAGCAAATGAAGACATTCATTTGCTTAAATGAAGGTATTGAAAGCATAAATTTAGAGGGAAGGAAATAAAGTAATTTTGTTTTCCAAGCCTGCTGATAGGAAAGAATTTAGCAATGGGAATCCCTGCAAAACGAAATTGATTTCTTGCCCTCTAACATTAGTACTAAAGAGTAAAGTTATAACTAAAGTAAAAAGCTTCCAGCTGTTAGAAGTACCCTCTACTCCTGTCTGGACGCTGAAAACACCAGTTCATCCTTTCCTAGTTGGCAATGTCTCTCCGTAGTGCCAGAATTCATTCCTATTATTCATTGATGCACAGAGGTTAAGGTGAAAAGGGATCGTTAGCTCATCTGGTATAGCCTCCCGTGCATCACAGGCCATTAAATTCCTTGCAGTTATGTCTGTAATGAAGCCAATAATTTGCATTTGGCTAAGGCACAGCCTGATTTGATGATGCCATGAGATGGAGAATGACTTGTTCCTTTGGTCATGTGTTCCAGTGGTTGATCACCTTCAATACAAAAATAATAATAATAATAAAATCTTCAGTTTTCTAATTTGAATTTGCCTGGCCTTAGTTTCCAGCCACTAGTCCTTAGTACAGTTTTCTCCACTAGGCTGGGGAACCCTTCTATTTTCTGTCTACAACAGAGGTACTTCTGTGCTATAATTCAGTCCCTTCAATATGCTTTTCGATAAGCTAAAGCACTAAGCTCTTGCATCTCTTGCTTTCTCTCATTTTGGAAGCTCTTTCCTGTTTCAAATATCCTTTAAACACATGGACACCAAAACCAGATGTTGTATTCTGATATAACTTGCCCCAGTGTTCTACCCAGTAAAATCACTTCCTTAGTCCTACTTACTAATCATCAGTTTAGAAGTCCCAGGGTAAGACTGCTCATGTTTTATCACAGAATTGCCTTTGGAGTCCATGTTGAACTGCTTTTCTGCATAATATTTTTCAGATCTGTTCTTCAACAGGATGAAGTCTGCAACTTTGGCTTGATTCCATGCTGCTAAATGAATTACTTTACATTTTACTGCATAAAACCACATTTTGTTAGACTGATCCAGGATTGCTAAGCTCCTGGTTAGTTTGTACAAGTGCTCTGTCCTCATCATTGTCTTTATGTCATCTGCCAATTTTGTTAGCAGTGATTTTATATTCATTTCCAGGGCATTTATTTGAGATGTTGAATGTCCTCGATCCTACTGTTGATACTTACAGAAACCTGATAGAAGCCCCCCAGTACTGTGTCATACAGTTATTACTACTTTTCGAAAGCATTTCCCAGGCCACTGTAAGTGTAGTCTGTGGAAATTGTATAGTGCTAAATCTAAACAAAATGGCATGAAGTGTTATGTCAAACGTATCAGCTGGTAGAAACAGCTATATAGATGTAATACAGTCAGTTTGTTTGACCAGTTTTTTACAACATCTGTTGACTGGCAGTAATTGTATTTTGGTCCTCCAATTCATTATTAATTGAGTCTTGTCATCATTTTCTTTTTCTCTTTTCTCTTTTTCCCTTTTCTCTTTTTCCCCTGGGATTGAAATCAGCTCAACCAATCTGTACATCATGTGGAACCCTGAAACCTCAGGGAGACATCTGCTAATGACCAGCACAGCAGCTATGCCATTTATTGTCTGATATATGTGCAAATGTAATACAGGGCAAATCTCATTTATAAAGCGTATTCATAAAACTTCTGTAAAATTCAGCTGTGTGGCAATTGGACTTAGATGTGCTCCTGAAGATCAGGCATAGCTTACCATAAAATACCTGAGGACACAAGGTATTGGTACAAGCATTTGGGGAGCCAGCCAGGACTGTGGCTTATATGGTCTTGGGATGCGTGCAGTAGCTAGCACAGGTCCATGCTGCAACTGAGACAGACTCTCCTGTGTTGCACTAGGACTGGACCCTCTCCAGCATCTGAAGCAGGGAAGAGCAGAGCAGCATTCAGGTAACTCTCTCTTCCCATAGGCAAGAAGTCTTGTGCAGCTCCTCTCGGTACACCTTGGGTGGGTTTTTCTGCCCCTGTGCTGCTTGACACGGAGCTGTATTAAGTACTTATTTTCAAGACTGTCAGTCTGGCACTTTTCATAAGGACTAATACGATGTTTGCTCTCTCCCCTTCATTCCAAAAACAAGTGACACAAAAAGTTAGCATTAAAAATGACAAGGTGCCCAAAGACATTAATGCCTTTATATAACTTTATACACATCATAAGACATACAAGCAGTACTCAGAGGCAACTGACACTGTCTTTTGCCCTGTCCTGTCTATAAGTGATTGCAATTTTATTTCTGAGTTTCAATTTCCTCACTTTCTACATTCCTGATAAACATCCACTGGCATCTGGGGTATTTTTATTCTGCGCTTGAGAACAAAAAGGTAATGATAAAAATAGAAAATCCACACTAGAAAATAAAAACTGATGTGATTTAGTATATTGATAAAATCAGAACTCTTGGAGACCTATAAAATATGGATAGCTGAGGCAGTTGTGAGCTGATGCTTACAAGTTCACTGTGAGCCTTCCTGAGCTCAGTCAGAGTTTTCCTGGTCTAGTTGGAAAGAGCAAGACTTTCTTTTTTCTTATTACTTATCTTTATTCCCATGAGTATCCGACTAAAATTGCTTGGATCAGGACTCTGGTTTGTTTGTGGTGCCACTGATGGAGAAGCTCTAACTTGCAATTAGGCCTGAAGCACGGTGGTAGGGAACCACCAAAGTACTGTATGTAGCTCCACAGATGAAGTAAAAGAAAAAGAGTGATTCAGGCTGGGGGATTAGAAAACTGTGTGGCTAATGATAAAGGGCCATATTTTGCAGTCAAGTGCCATAGATAGTATGTGCTCCAGACAGTGATGGACACAACAGGAAGACAAGAGGAGATCTGTGGCTGAAAGCCGTGGCTCTAGTTATCAGCCTTGCTACCTGAGGTGCTGCGAGCTTGTTTCTCCACCATCAGCCTCATTTGCATTAGGCAACACAACGTCTTTGTACTTTTAAAGAAAATACAAGTAGCAATAAGGTATCACAAGGTCAGCTGCAATCATGTATGTTATCGGTGGTTATCTGGAAACCACATGAAACAACAATCTCTTTCCTCACACCAGCTCTGCACTGCCTTCTTGTGTAGCAACAGCTTGCAGATGAGGACCTGAGAGTGGTTTTATTTTTCTTCCCCTCCCTGCAACTCTTTCATGACTTGCACAGCCTTGTGTGTTGAAAAGTATCTGCAAGGTTGGTCCATCCTCATGAATATTTCTGAAGGCAATGGGAGCGGACGTGCTGCTGCAGGAAGCCCAGGCATCCCTGCACCTTCTGCAGGCTTTAAAGGAGATGTGGGACCAATGGCTATGTAGTGGGCAGAGAAAGGAGTGGTGGTGGCCTTCCCCAGCAATTTGTTGACTGCTCCAAGACCCACAGCAAGGATGACAGCAGGAGCACCTACCAGGCAAGATGTGGGCCAGATCTACCTAAATGTTGGTCCAAGGTTGTCTCCAAACTGCAGAAATACCCTCCTGCCTCAGTTTCCCTGCTTCAGTGTGGAGACAAATCAATTCCTCATGACAGATTAAACAAAAAAAAAAAAAAAAAAAATGTAAGGCAGACCAGTCGCCCTCCTTCAGCGGGAGAGGTGCGGGGAGCCCTGCAGGTGTAGCAGCTCCAGCTTCTGCTGACCCACGGCTGTCCCTGGAGGTGAGGCGGGCAGTGGGTGCCGGTGCTGCCGGCGTGGGCAGCCCGTGGTTTCTGTAGGTGTGCAGTCTGTGCCGGGACCGCCGCAGCAAATTCTTTTCATGGGAGGGGCAGGAAACGGCGTTTCGGTAGCGCAGTGGAAAGCTAAACCATTCACAGCCATCAGGGTTTCATCTCCTCACAAATAAGATCTTTGTTTAGAAATGTGGCTTTGTAGTTCTGTGAGAACCAGTAGAGTTCCACTTTCAGGAAAACATTAATGATTAACCATGAATAAGTAAAGGAGGATGAGACCTTTGTGGTGTCTGCTGAGAGATAGCAGTATTTGCCACAGCTGACAAAAACCCAAGTCCACCACCTGTGGATGCTTACTCCAAGCTTCCACTTCCAACAAACAAGGCACACACCACATAGTTCCTCTCCAAATTTACCCAGAAAATTGCTTCCTTCCTCCAGCACATAACCCTGGGGACTCTTCACCCAAACCTTCCCTGTCCCCCGGGCAGACCAAGGGGCAAGGACTCGGAGATGTGCCCAGTTACAGTGAAACTGCACAGTAAACTTTAGCAGTCTTTCCAAGGCAGGGATTAGTATCTGTTCTTCTTCCTCCTTCCTCTTCTTCTGTCAGCACCAGCTGCTACAAGGCGTATTGCCCTATAAAACACTCTCCATTCGATTCTGGTGCCCTCAGGTGCCCTTCTCCTCCCCCCTCCTCCCAGATGAACACCTGTGAGAGGCAGATGGTACAGATAATCCAGAATATATTTCTTGAGTCCATGTAGAGAAGCTGCCAAGCTGCTGATTTTTTGGCACCATGCCTCGTGGCATCCATGGCTGGTGAGAGACGCAGATGCTGCCTGAAAATAGCTGAAGAGGAAATTCTCCCAGTGTCTCCGGAGGTCCGGGGAAGGCGGCTGCTGCCGCCGGGTTTGCAGGCAGGCGTCCCGCCGGCACCCCTGCCGGGAATGCCTCGCCAGCAGAGCTTCCTCGCTCACGTCTTAATCAGTCCTTCCTCCGGCTTCCCTTCAGTGGGCTCCCTGGGCACTGCCTTGCCTTCTCCTAGTGGAGGGGGAGAGGCTGTTTTCGGTCGGACGTGGCCTGGCAAAGGGAGGAAACACGTCTGCAGGGAGCTGGGGGCCGTTGTTTCTACCCGCAGACTTCACCTCCATCAGACTCAGAGGCTGCAGCAACAGATATTTCTGTCCATTTGTTTTCATAAAAGATAAGCACCAGCACATATTTATGTCTGCCAGAGGTATAACATGCACCCTCTCAACTGCTGGGCTTTGTCAGAGCGGTTGCACGGCGGGGGCTTTGCAGGCGTCCAGCCACGCAGGTGGGAGAGGGCTCCCAGCACAATCCCACACCACCCTGCATCCTTCAGCTGCAGTGAAGGGGTCCCCGGCACAAACCACCATCATCAGTGGCTCAGCTCCTTCCTGACAAGAGAAGTGGTTTTCTGACATGTGACTGTGCCTGGGAAATAGCTGATTCACACATGAAGAAATTAACTCCGGGGTAGGACTCATGCCCAGGCAGAGCCACAGCAGACCCCCAGAAATTCAGATATTTGTCAGGGCCTATCAGAACTGAAGCTGGGTTATTTCCCAGCAGTCGTAAGGCGAAGTGGCTGAGACCAGCTTACCAGCACATAAGACCAACAATAACAATACCAAAGAGCCAACACACTGTGCTCTTCCTATTGTGTGAGGCTTCAGGGCAGCGTAAATTCTTGCACTGCCTGGCCAGTTTTGAAAGGCGTGTTCTTCTTGCCCAGGGTCTGCCAAACACTTTCCGGACACGGAGGAGAGCAGAGTCCTGCCTGAAGGGGCTGATGGTCAGCGGCAGGCTAGCAGTGAGGAAAAGGAACAAATAAGAGAGAACAAAAAGGCATGAGAGTGTTGGAATCCAGAGTCTAATATCCTTCATTTCCAGTATTCAGTCCTTTTATGCACATTTTGCAGAAAAATGCCTCTTGTTCCTTGCCCCCTCTTCTTCCTCCCCCCAAACCAGGGCACTAGACCCAGCTCCTTAAAAACACAGGGGTACCTAACCCCACTGGGATCAAACAGGCTTAACCAGATTTAGGTGCCTAAATACCTTTGAGGATCTAGGCTTTAATCAGCTCATTTAATGACCTCCTATAGTCAAAACGCACAAACAAGGTCTTAAAGCTGGTGGCTCTGAGATCCAGTGCTGAACAGGCCCTTAAAACGCAGGCATCAAGGCAAAAGGTCAGGGAAAGTCCCAGAAAGCAGTGCTGAGATGGGTAGAGGTATCACGCTCCCCAGGCACCAATGCTGTGTCCGCATCAGGTAGTAGTGATCAAAAAAGAGCCATGCCCAATGTGCAGCAGACCTGCTTTCTGAATTTCCTGTAAGACAGTCTCTCCTCCTCCTGGTTTCCGAAGGAACCTGATTTCTTGCTGACGGCCAGGTGATCCAGAAGCAAGAAGGCACCATGGAGAATTTCAGCCATGCCAACACAGTTTTGGTGAAAATACTTCTTCCCATTAAAGGGCACAAGTAACAAATGAACTAACTTCAGTCACAAGCAACTTAGCGCAGAGACACGAAGGAGCTTATAGCTGTGGCTGTTCTTGCTGCCTTACCACAGAATGAAGCAGCAGCTTCCTCTAAAAAATAATAATGCTACTCTCATTACCACAGAGATGGCACACCAGTCTCATCCTACTACAGAACAGAACTCTGCTAGGTAACGTATGAACAGAAAACAAAAGAAAAAAGGAGAAGAAAAGGGTGCCTTTTGGCTGAAGAAGTTTAAAAGAAGAATAGATGCTGTCATAAGCAGCAAGAAGCAGTATCGATGCTGCAACAGCTCAACCATAAACTAGTTTGGGTTGTGGTTTTTGGGAAAGAGAGCTTTCATGGAGAAATTTAGGAGGAAAATAACAGGATTGTTTTTCAGTAGTTTATGGGCAGCCTGCGGATAAGATGTAGATGATGAGGCCTAAACCATGCTATGCTATGAATAGTGGCAGTGCCAGCCCCAGAGCCCAGTGAGGGCCCTGCTGTCCTGAGCAGATGGCAACTGAACACGAGGACACAGCCATGCATGGCAGCACCCAGCCTCTCCAGGAAGTCACTTATCTGCTACCTTGCTCAGGAGGTCTGACACAACCGTACACACATGATTTGTGCTTGGGTGCTGTGTTGAAATGCAACAGGTGTTACAAAAGCATGAGATAGTCCTCTCTGCCCCTCACAGAGGAGGTAGGCTTTAACCGTATAAGAAATGCAAATGTTATATTATTCAGAATGTTTCACCATCTCTGGATTGGCTGATGGATCTCAGGAACCCTTTTTAACAGTGGTGTAGGGCTGGGACACTGTGGGGCCATGCCTTAAAATAGTCCTGGACCGTGACGACAATTTTCACTGTGAGGTTACCTAGGAAAAGCCATTTCTTGGTATTATTACATAGAAGGGACGGATGATACAGTTATGTGTGTGAGCTTGGAAAATGAGGAGAGGAATTAACAATGTCTAATGCAGGAGCTGATTTCCACTGTAACCAAGAAAGTCAGCAGACGTGGAGGACCTACATGGTCATAATAGTTAGCCATGTTGAATCAAACTCATGAATTAGCTTTCCCAAAGCAACGTCCAACAAGCTGGAGTTATGAATGGAGGCAAAGAGTCAGGTCCATAGCTGGCAGAGAGGTCTGGTGCTTCTCCATGCTCCTCAGACAAGTCTGGAGTGTAGAAACTGTTTAGGTAAGTACTGCAGCATTACATGATGCAAGAAAGAGTCCTTCTTCTGACTACAATATGGCCCTTTATCACTGCCTGCTGCACCTGAACACACTTCACTTCAACTCACCACGGGGCACAGGTCTTCTGTTTTGATGTTTATTCCATAGCAACGGGCCTTGATATTATAGCAGCATCTGCAGTATAGATTAGAAAGGGGCAGAGGGAGCTGGGATAATGATTGTTCTACTAATGGTAGTTCTTGGAGGAGCTGCCATTTCTGTTTATTCAAGTATCAGTCCTAGGGCAGTACTGTGTTTCAGCAGCAGGCCTCCTTCAAGGCAGCTGTTTCAGAAACCCTTGCAGATTTCTTAGACTGCTCTCCATTCAGGTCAGCTCATCAGTACCCACTCCAGCTCTTCTCTTGTTCTAAATGATGCAGAGATGCTCAGACCAACAGAGATGGTAAAGAGCACCTTTTCCTGTGCTCTTGTGGAAGTACCACTACACCTGATGGCACTCTCAGCTACCACTCTCTGTCAAGGACCTGCTCATTTCCATCCTTCTAGCTCAATCCTCAACCCTCCTGATGCAGCAGCCTTTGACAAGAACCACCTATTTCTTAGGATTCGGCCAAATCCTGCAGGACAGCCCAATTCCCTGCTCACCAGGGAGGCAGGATTTCTCAAATTACCTTAAGCCCAGTTAGGCACTTCTACAAATTCTGCACAGTATCAGTGCAGGAGCAATGCTGAACTCTTGATGAAATCATGGACAGCTGAGGGCTTAGCCTGAAGAGATATTTTTAGAGTGGAGATATCTTAAAAATATGTCCTGTCTGCGTTTTCAGGAAACTAACCACCTTTCAAGATCTGCCTCCATGGTTTCTTTATCGTTCGAGCAGCGCTCAGGGTGTTAGGTAAATGTCACAGCATTTCCAGTGAAAAGAGGCATTAGTGCAAATCATAATCAGGCCCGAGGATTCAAATCCTCCCACCAGGTACATTGGTGTGACCCTGGCTCCAAGGGGGCACCACTCCAAGTGTAAAATGGGGAGTTCTCTGACCTGTCAGGGTCAAGATGGATTAGAAATTCAACTCGAGCCCTGTGCAGCTGCACTGTAACCAACAGAGGAATCCCTGCATATGTGTTCAGCTTTTAGGTTAGCTTTCAGTGTTATTAATTTCTTTCTGTAATCTCCATTTCATGTTTAGCAACCCAGCACCAGATTCTCAGCTGATGTAAATCAGCAGTGATCCATCGCTGTTAAGCGAGCGGCATTATTTTACAGCAGTTGAGGGGATAGCCCCTAGCTATTAATTTTGCTTTGCTCCTCTCTCTTGACAGGAATAATCTCTTTTAGAATTCAAGACCAAATAAAAAATCACCCCTTGGATAGCTGAATCCTGTAATTCCCTCCTGCCCGCCACTCTCCTTGCTGCCAATGGAAGTGAAGAGCACTGTGCACCTGGCAGGATCAGGCCCTCAGGCGGCTCAATGGCTGTGCCAGCCCTCTAATTCTGGGGTAATGATAATAATCAGGCTTGCACCGAGTGTTGACACATATTTATTAATTGCAAGGTGCGGCTGGCCCTGCACTTTGCTAAGACAAACACTTCCAGAACAATGTGCACAGAGGAGGCTGGAAACCACCCAGCCATGTGTCAGCAGCACTGAAAGGGGAGGAAATTGCTAACTGTCCCGCGCAAGGAGGCAGAGCACTGAAAATTCAGCTGGAGAAGGAAGGATCTCCTTTTCTTGGGTTCAGTTTTCCTTTTGGGAAAACCTTTCCTGTTTCATCAGAAAGTCCCCGACCTCGCCGCGGCCCCAGCGGCTCATGACACAAGACCAAGATGACACAATCGGAGCCAGGCTTTGCGCCAGGGCTGGCAGTGATTTAGTGACATTCCTAGAGAGCAGGGGGAGGCAGGCCCTGGCCCACGAGCTGAAGGTTGTTTGTGCAGAGTCATATATTTAAGGCAGCAATCATGCAAGTCCCAGAGCGGTAGGAAGGGAAGGGGAGCCTGCCTGCCTGCCTGCCTGGAAGGTAGCTGGCCCTGCAGAGGTGAACTGCTGGATGCTCAAGGGAGGAACCAGCAATGATACTGGGATGGAGAAGAGCTTTCATTCTTACTTTTGATGCTAAAAAAATGAGTAACAAGTGACTAGACTGTATTTATTTACTGCTCTGTAAATGGTACCTAGTGACTCACTCCTTTCAGTGCTTTCCTTTATCAGTGATTAAATTACTCTCTCTTGTGAGCAGCTTCTTTCCTTCCTTTTCCTTCAGCCTGGGGATTTACATACGGCGATACTAGATAAGTGAAGACAGTGCAAGACAGCTCACTGAGTTCATACCTCAGCTTCGGCTGAGTTATGCCTGGCAAAACTGCAGCTACCTTGAACGTGTCTGTGGGCTCTTCTTCACTGTGCCTCTGCTTGCTTTGCTGCACAGACGAGAGCACTCCGGAGCTGCGCTAACTCATGTCACTTAGAGTGATTTTCAAAGCCCACTTAACTTATCTGCCCTGTCATAGCCATGACCAGCCTGGCACTAATCAGGGTGTTCAAGAAATATCAGCCAGTTACACACAGTCCTCTGAATCAGTGAAGACGAGAAACTTCCTTTCTCATTTTAAGTAGTTTCTATATGTCTAGAGATGTCTTACAGAAACAGAAACTATACCTGATAAAGTGCCAGCATTAATCCATTTGATGTATTTAAGTGGGGCTGTTTAACAGCAACATATCAAGTTAATGCAATACTGATGGAATAAGAAATGGCATCAGAGGGTTTCAAAAGATTTCTTATCACAAGGAAAAAAAAGGATGTTGACTTCCCGTTTCATTTCTCTGTGAATGAGAACACCTTTGCTATTTACATTATTTACTGTTTACTGTAGTAGAGTCACTACTAAAAATCAAAGTGATTTGCAGAGCCCTGCCAGTTCTTTTTATATCTCCTTTGCTGACTCAATAAACATCTGACACTCCAGTATTGTAACTAAATACTGTACTGATTCTGCCCTCATTGAAAACATCTTTCTAAGAGAAAGGAATTGTTCTGCTTCTGCTAAAAATGTGATTTGTCTGGTGAAGCATTTGTGAAAGCTTTTTTTTCCCCAATGTTACTGTGGCAATTGGAAGCAGTTAGGCATGTACTTGAGAAGCTATGTGAAATCTTCTGATATGCAAATATACTGCTGTATACATGGCAAAGAGGAGCTCTGGGCACGCTTACACGAAACAGAGTTGCGTTAACAAACAATTCCCTTATATGCTATTTTGAAATAAAACTTTGTCCAGAAAAATGATGTGAAGCAAATATTCCAAAAAAGTCTGTGCTGGTAGAGGATTGTTCCTGAATTCAGACCAGTTCTGCCCCAGGCTAGTTCTGTTTCTCCCAGTACAGTCACCTTTAAATAAAACAGAGCAGGATTGAAGCCAAGGAGCCTGAGCAAGGTGCAGCAGGGGAAGACACTCTGGTAGCAGCTGACAAGGACAGAACATTTCACTTCTCGACCATCACCTGGCAGAATCGAATGGGAGAAATGTCCCTGTGGGAAAAGGTGGCCTTCCAGTCTGAAGAGGACACGTTGTATCTGGTCTGTATCTGCTCTTGGATCCAAATTCAGGCAGGGAAGAGACAATGGGAAACTAGAAAGAGCAGCCTAACGCAATTCCGCTATGGTGTTCTTGGATGCCAGCCACAGGCAAGTCTTCCAGGTAAGCACAGAACACAAAGGAATTTATGAGCACATAAATCACAGGAGCTGAAGATGGGAAAGGCCACTGGAGGACTAGTCAATGCAGGCCTGTTTTCTAGAGGGGATTTCCCAGTTGACAGTTTTAACAATTTCAAACAATAGGGCTTTAACTTTCCTCTGGAAGCGATTCAAGGTGGTTAGGCACCTACCTGAACCTTTCAGCATCTCGGTGCATTTCACTGACCTGGCTCTATGCAGATTCCTACCAGCTCTTGCTGCAGGTCATTACATTCTGATTTCTTTTTGCTGTTTATTCCAGGCTTATTCTATAATGAAGCAAATACAGAAGTGGAGGTAGTCACTTCGGGCTTGCCTACACTGCGGGTTTCCCCAGACTTCCTCCCAGGGAAACCCAGTCAACAGGAAGAGTGGTTGCGAAAAGCTCCCTGGGTGGTCAATCTGGGTTTGGGTTACAGTGAGCTGGGAAAATGCATTAAAATCATGGAACAAGGAAGCCTGCATGCAGTGGTGTTGTGGAATAGCTGCAGCCCATTGCAGTTACACTCTACCATACAGGAGGATGTCCTCTGCGCAGTCAGGTCCCTAAGATTTGAGAGGCTTCCACAAATTGCTCCTAGAAACTAGGCTGAGTTTCAACAACACAGATGACATCTTCAAACGGCTTTGCTGGTTTGCACAAGGGGAGGCTGTGCATCAGCAGCTACTCCACAACAGATTCCCAAAGAAGATGTAAGAAAGAAAGGGCACACAGAAAGATTGAGGAAACCGCCTCTGCCCATAACATCTGAGAGTAAGGCTGCTAGAGCACGAACAGAGACCTACTTGTGCTTAAATTCTACTTTATGTTCTCTGTAGAGATGAACAGAGTCTGTTGGCATTTTGCAACGATTGCAAGGAACTTTAGTGGTTAATTATATCCTCTGTGTCTTGCCTCGCTATCTCTGTGCACATTCACATGAGTCCTAAAAGGAGTTTACTGTTCAAATGCTTAGGCTCTGGGCCAGGAGCAGTGCCTAGATAGAATACTGTGAAACATCTCCTCATGTGCTGTGATAAAATGCTTGGGGACATACTATATAGAGCTATGAGTCCGTCCGCAGTGTCGTGAAACGTTACGTCATCAGTGCTACGAGCACTGCAAGGTTGTCATCTCAGAGCAGTCTATCGGCCAAAGTAGGAGAGTAACAAATCTAAATGGCACTCAGCATTCAAGGACTGTGCCACCATTAGACGGTGACACTTTTCAACCCGGTGTGCCAAGGGAAGTAAGGAAGTGGTTGGCCAAAATATGCAGGTCACCGCAGTGGGAGACGTGGGGGAGTAACATAAGGGGCACAAAGGAAGGAAAGGGTGAAAAGCAGGTGAGAGAAGTGGTAGCAGGGCATTTGGAGGCCAACAGAAGGCTCTCAAGGCACTGATGTGCTTAACCCTTTCCTCTTGCCCTGGGTTGGGTGAAGGGGAAGATGGTGGTGTGCCACTGTGGTGTGCCAGGTGAGAGCCAGGAAGAGGAGCACAGAGGGAGCTGGGGGTGGGTGATGGTTTAGCCACAGCTAGAGGAAGATGGTTTGCATTAGCCTATGGCTTGTTTGAATTGATCACCACCCTTCACCATCCCTTTCATGTCGGTCTCACCACCATTTAAATTATAATACTAATAAAATGTAAAGAAGGAGAGATACTTTTTGCTGAGGTCCCTCGCCCTGGAGTGTCAGTCTGCGCATCTGTGCTTATGGACTGCCGTGTGTCTTTCGCTCCTGTGTTACAGAGGGATCCTTGCTTATAAACAGAGATGCTCTTGGGACCCAGCCACTGTGTCAGCTCCTTGGGATCCTGTCCAGGTGAGGGAAGAAGGGCAATATGCTTAGCTAAGATAGAAAGCACTAAACACATCCAATGCTGAAATGGAAGAAAAAAGGTGCTTACCTCCCAGCTTCCACGTGGCATACATATGGTTAGGTCTTCCTTACCAGACACCCCGCCAGTCCCAAAGTATTCAGCAGTCTGACTAACCTGAGGCAATCATAATAAAACATAGTTTAGTAGGAATTACCCATGACAAAACCCCCTCTCACCCATCAGAATTTGGCTGGTAGCACAAACCCTGCCAGAGTCTGACTTCTTTCCTTACCAAAGCCCTTCAGCTCCAAGCTCTTGATTGAGAGCTGCAAGGTGCCCTGAGGTGTTCCTGCTCCAACAATTCGTGAGCTGTGGCTTTTTGCAACGATTGCCGTATTGCAGTATTTCTTCAGGGCCGGCTGGCTCTCCCCAGGAGATGCAGGATCAGCGGTGGGGCGGTGCATCAGGCAGTGCAGTCATGTCCACAGCGGAGCTTTGCTGCTGATTCCAGCAGTTTGCAGTTGTGAGCGAGCGGCACTGGCGTGCCAGCCTCCACTGAAACACTGCCTTGGCCATCTGGCCAACATGATTGCAAATGGATGGAGGATCTGCAGGTACTGATCAGCTTTGGCATGACACGAAACGGAGCGGGAGGGTGACTGGAGGCCAGTCAAACCAGGAGAGAAGCGTTAATCCTGGCTGACTGCGCGCTGTTAGTGAGCAGAGCGCAGATTGTCTCCAGCATTAATGCCCACTGGAAATTGTGCTGTGTGGGTGCAGGGCGGCTCAGTGAGAATATAGCTGGGCTTGCTGGGAGGCTTGTGCCAACAGGCTCTGAGAGTAATAGCAGGCGTGGGAGTCGGGAGGCATGGGTTTGCTTTCTGTGGGGTTCCTGGGGCAAGGTCCTTCCTCTTGGCCTTTCGCCCTCCTCCCTGGCACTGGGAAATGGCGAGTCCTTCGGAGCAGGGGCTGTCCCTGCAAACGGGTGTGGACACAGCGGGCCGAGGATCTGGCTTGGGTACCTTCCTCTGCACACAAGTAAAGTTCAAATAATCAAAGCGAGGTCCTCCCTTTGCTTAGTTGTCTACCTTTACTAAACCCTCTACCCATGTATCTGTGTCACAGTGGCAGGGGAAAGTGTGGCAGGAAAGGGTTAATTTGCTGGGGAGGCGGGGGAGGTTTGCAGGCAGAAGGGAGGAGCAGGAGAGTATTTCTGTATTAACATGCAGCTGGTTAATGCAGCTGAATAGCCCTGGCTCAGCTGTTACCTTTCTCAAAGCCAATGGCAAATGATGAAAAACCGTGGTAATATCTATTAAAAGTTTGTGGAAGGGGCCTGCTCAGTGGGAGCTTTTCCATCTCACATACAAGTGATGATTTAGAACAGAGAAAGATCCCCTCGAGGGGATTTTGTGAACCATGCAATGCTAATTAACTCCATTGTTGTATTTTGTTTTGAACATAAGAGTCCCTCTGGGATTGCAGCACTCTTTCCTCCTGCAATAGATTTCCATTTTGCACCACTGTATAAAATCTCCTCCACATCCCATCAGCAAAAGGGATTAACAATAGGGAGAAGCATATGTGCATAGTTTTATGGGGTTCTAGGGAGGAATGTCTCTCCCTTCACCTCCCAGATGCATTCTCAATAGGGGCCATTCTGTACATCCTTGCTCTCGCTGTTTCTTTAACCTTGAATTAAAAACAAGTGTACATCAAACACAGGGCAGCATCTCCCTTTGATCTTCAGCATATTCAAACCACTTCCGAACATGCTGTGTTGGAGTTTGTTTTTGTGGTTGGGTTGTTTGGGCACAAATGCAAAAAAAAAAAAAAAAAAAAAAACCTAGCACCCCCCAGAAAATCAACAAAACCCGTCAACACCAGGAGTGGAAGCACTGGTGAAAGACTGATTTGCTCACCTCCCATTCATCCCAAAAGGAAAGCAAGAGAATGAAAGCTCCCATCTGTTTGAAGCCCTTACGGTCTTGAGCCAACTATGTTAGGAAGAAACTTGACTCCCTCAGTGCTGGATCTGCTCTTCATTTTCTGGACTTCTGGTGTCCCGTTTCGGCTTGCACAGACACCCTTCTCTCTGCTCACTCCTTTTGTGTTGAACAAAGTGGATCCTGACTCATCCTGGTGCCCTGGCTATTGCAAAGTAGCATCAACTTCAGCCAAGTCAGAACAAGGACAAGAGCAAGGAGCATCAGGTCTTTCAGGTGAATCGAATGGCTTCTTAATTCATCAACTGCAGTCTCTGGCCTCCATAAGCTCTGAGAAAGCCCAGATCTCCATGTGGTGTCTTGGACATTCTCATTTTTCTGCTGCCTTAAGGTTCAGCTCTGCACAGGCCAATATTTACAGAGTGTTGATGTCCATCTTCCTGCTTTAGGCAATTCGGTTGTTTCATAGTAAGAAATATTTAGCAAGCTGTCCCAGGGGAGCAGCTTGTGTACTGGCGTCAGATTGATGACTTCTGGATGGAACTGGAACTGCACTGGGAGGTACCAGGAGCTACTTGCCACCAGCTGTAATGGGGATTCTGCCTGAACTCGACCAACAGGAGCAGGGATTTGCAAATAAGAGACTTTCTTGTGTACCTTATAACACTGTAAATTCTTACATCTTGATTCTAAATTCATGCTGGAATACATTTAATTATAATCTGTGCAATTTTTGAGTTTTCTAAATGAACAACAGGAAAGACATTTGACAACATCTTCAGGAGCATAAATAACACAAGCCATAGAGGAATCCAAGAAATGCTGCCTTTGCACTCAGGCCCTTGGGGGCACGACGATGCCACCTCCAGACCCAGGCAGAGCTGTGGCCCATCTGAGCCACTACAGCCCATCAGAGACCCTATCTGCCCTGACTTCAGTCAGCTAAGTGGAATACCGGGTATATTAAACAGATTTGTCAGGGATCTGGTGGGGATGCTCATTGAGGCAACAGCCTCTGTGGCACTGCTACCAGACTGATGGAGGAAAATTTGTCATGTAAAGCTTCCCGTTCTCCTCACCACGTGCCTTGCTTACTGAAAACTCCTCTTTGCCTTTCCAAAAGGAGGGGAATCAAGTCCAAAATATTTATACTGCCTCTACCTAAAACCTTCCTGCACCACCATGCCTGGATGGCTTTTCCCTTGGAGTAGTGCATTCACTGATCCCATCAGGAGGTTATCCTGAGCCCTCTCTTGTTCAAATGCTGGGAGGTTATCTTATGCTGTAGGGTCTTCAGGGCTATTACTACAGCAGTTGAAGTTGTAGCTGTCTGTCACCACAGTGGCCTACAGAGCATGCTGGTGTATATAAAGCAGCATACTGAAAGGATGTTCAGAGTCATTCTTTCTGAAAATGCTGCTAAATCTTTTCTGCTTGAGTGTTACAGGTCCACGTAAATACATAATTTTGTTCTTTTCATCCCAATTCCTTTATAGCAAATGACAGAATTAAAAAGGTAAAACTCAAAGGAAAGGACTGTCTATTCTAAAATCCTCAGCTGACTTCAAAGACACACGATGATGTAGTGATCTCAACATCTTCTCACTCACATCTGTATAAAATAACCAGAGCAACTCCATAGGCTTATCCCACTCAACATTCAGAGTGGGAAGCCCGATTTTGAGAAGCATTTCCAGTGGAGTGTTATCAGCAGGAGAGCATTTGCCAAATCCTGCTGCTTTTTTCACCCTTTAACATATACAGCTACAAGGGAAGATCTGTGAACAGAACAAGCCCACAAGTCATTTTTTCCAGTCCACTCTGTAAGCTTGTCCTCCTCTCACACTCACTGACCACTGGCTTATGAATGTGTGGACATAGAGACTCAGCGAAGGTGCTGTCAGCATGGTCCTCGTCATGCCAGCCAGGACCACCCTCTCCGCTCTCATGTAGCTCAAGACCATAGTCCCTTAGCAAGCTGCTCCAGACAGCCATTGCCCTGAGCAGCTCAGGTTCATGTCCAAAAGCTGATAAACAGCTTCCTGATGAGCGTGAGATGGGGCCACCAAATGCCACGCAAGAAACCAAGCCTTGTTATGGCTGCTGAGATCACAGCAAGGCAAAGGGCAGCAAAGGTTTTCTGCAAATACTGAGACCTGATTTTCCTTGAAGCTGCTCCTGCTCCTGGCACCACAGCAGCATCGCTCCCGGCACCACAGCAGCATCGCTCCCCTCACCGCCTCTCTTCTGGGCTAAGTATAGAAGACACTTGGACTCCCAGAAGTTTCCACTCCGAGTTTTGCGGCGCAGCTCTGACCAAGCAATGTCATCTGCATGCTCTGCCCAGAGAGGTCCCCACAAACTCCTCTGGGGCTCTGCAAGGGTCTGCATGTCCCCAGTGTGCAACCCACAGCCGGGCCTGCCCATCTCTGGCTTCCTTGCTTCAGAAGCAACATGGAGATATTTTTGTAGATTCCATGATAGAGATGCTTAATGCCAACATCCGTTTGTCCTCTGTGACCTATGAATTTCCACACCCCACTAGAACAAGTGAGAAGTAACTCCTCTGCCATTTGGGTGGCTTTCATGGACTGTAAGGAAGAGGCTGGATATGGGGAAGGGGGGGCACAAGGAAGGGTGGGCACTGCTTCCTCAGCCAGCTGGTTTCTGAGCTTTGCATCACTGTGTGAACATTTTTCCCTCTGTCAGAGAGAAGTGAGTGGAAGGATACCTAGCCCTGCTCATCCCAGAGAGGAGCACATGCTACTTACAAATATTATTTTACCATGTCCCTGCTCTTCTCTGTCTTGGCCTAATGTTTGCAGTGGATAATTTCTAAAGCCTAAATAACATAAGCTCGTGATTGAACATGCTTTTCTTGAGCTAAACTCCACCCTGTTCCAAAGTAATTGCTTCCTCTCGGTGCCCCGTGCTAAATCCTCAGGGGAACAGGACAGAGACTCAACCTCTGAGTCTTGCAGCCAAACCACAGAGCCCAGCAGCTGCTCCCACACGCCTGGGGGCTCCAGGGGCTCCTGTATCACCCCTCCATCCATCCATCCCTCTTCTTCCTTCCATCCCTCTCTGCTCCACTGTCATGGGTCAATCCTGGCTCTTTTCCTGGAGAATAGGGGTGCCCTGCCTGGGGCTGGCAGCCACCCAGAGCTCCTCTGGGTCAGGTCCCTGAACTGCCCGAAATCTCCCGTTCAGCTGCCAGCCGCGTGACAGGAGGCAGAGGCGGGTGTCACGCCGGGATGCATTTCAAAGCCAAAGAACCCTTGTTTTAAGTCTGTCACAAGCTTTGTGCAATAACCTTTCTCCCAGAAGATTGGCGATAAAGCTTTTAAAATTAATTTGCATAATTGGATCTTTAATTCTTTTTAAATGGAAACCAAAATGGCACTGTTCTCAACAAAAAAGACTTTCACAAAAGCCAGAGGATTGGTTGCAAGGTGGAGATGTGTCACTGAGCTGAAACTAAGCCCAGACAAGAGATAATTAGGCAGACTGAACCAAATTCTGGACAGAGCAGGAAAAGTCTGAGGTAACAGCACAGACTTCAGTAAAATCTCTTCACACTCGTGTCAGCATAACCGAGAATCAGTCTCCAGTAACTACTTTAACTTTTCACCTCTGTGGTTAATTAGGAACCTTTTTATTAGGTTAATAAACACTGCAGATATTTTTATAACAGCAGGGCAAATATTCCATTTGTGTGAAGGACCAAGACACCATTTGAGTCAATCTGACTGCGACCATTCAATTCAGCAGAAATTTTGGCCCACTGAGATATCCTTGGAAGAGCTGTGCACAGAAAACCAGACCAAGTTCAGCTAGTGAAACACCGTTCTCGTGTGCTTGTAAATGTAAATGTGCAATGCATTCTACCTCCCACCCTTCCCTGAATTACATGTGTGGGTTTATATAGTGCTTTTGCCTTAAAATAATAATAAAAGAAACAATTTTAGTATGTACAGTTCACCACACTCATTTCTAAAGAGCTGTTTTTCATTGTTAAAAATATCCAAATGGCAAGGTATGAACCTGTTCTACAAGAGAGCTTGGTTTTCTCCCCCTGCTTGCAACAATTCATTCTTTAATCAAATATAAAGAAACTCCATCTGTGTCCTCTACTTGCCAACACTGCCAGTTACCCAAAGCAGCCTGAATACCAGCTAGAGGCTTATGGCCATAACCTCCTTAACCTTTACTTTAAAACAGTAGTGAAATAGAAACACCAGAGCTGGTGTGAGCTGGCAGAATAGAAATAGGATATTTCTGTGACTTGTCAGTCCTCCTGGGTGCTCCATCACTGCTCATGCCACGGAAACGCAGCCCAGGTGGCAGGAGCACTGTTGAATTCTGCTCATGGGTACCCTGGTGTAAATCCAGAACAACGCCACTGGAGCCACCAGACTTAACTGGGATTTTCACCTGGCCAACCAAAACACCTGAAGTAAGGTGTAGCTGGGCTTCTGCAGACACTGCCAGCAATAAAGCCCAGCAGTCAAGGTTAGTTGCAAGTACTGCTGCTCGGATCAATTTTACATAGCTTATAGCTCTCACAGATATCAGTATTGCCCGTATTTTATATATTCTAGTCAATTTTTCAAGAATCCTTGTAAGAATAAAAACTGTGTTGCTATAAATTAAAAAACCCTCGTGAAATACAGCGAGAGCAACACATACCACACCGTGGCACCAGGGATGTGATCTGTTTTAAGAAACACATGGCTTTACGTTTAATGAAGGGAGCCTGTTGAAGGATTGCAGACCAGGAGGGCACACTAGATTTGTTGTTTTATTAGGTTCTGGGTTATGTACTTCTCCTTGTGCTGGGTATCTGACAACATATGCCATTCCACTTGCAACCAAATGAGCTGGGGGGAGGAGGGCAGAAACAAAGCATTTATGAAGGACTGGAGCATTTTATTTTCTACCTTTTGAGAAAAGTGTTAAGGAAAAAAAAAATCATTTTGTCTAAACTAGAAACAGACGGAAAGAGAAATGGAATTTAAGTAGATGGAGGAGAATAATTGTTCTCCACAAGCACACGGACGGAATGTTAGAAATACATAAAATATACTCACCAACATCCAGTTCATTGAAATCATGCGCTTAAGATGCAACAAACCTCCTCCAGTATATCAGAGCCAGATCTTGAAAATACTTCACTGCCTACAAGATGAATTGGAGGCACTTGCCATCACACATGAGATAATTTGCACTTTATGGGGTCAGGAACTACGTGGCGATGATCAGACTGCGCTTGCAGGTACAGCTGTCCATGCTCCATCTTCGGAATTGCTTGAAAGTAGGGGGTGAAGGGCACTGCTGAGGCTGGCGTTTGCTGCCCCTCCTCATCCAGCATCACTGTAGGCCACTGCCAGAAGGGTCCATCCCAAATTCCTCTCTAACCCTGCCTGTCTGCAGCAACATGTCCCCACCACTTTATTTTGGATGTTGTGATCCCGCAACCAGCACTGCTCCATTTCAAGTCCACCCAAATTCATTTCTGAGAAAACTGCTCTTTCTACACATGCCTCAGAAACCCCTTGACATCAGGTTAGCAAGCTGTGCCAGCTTGCCTACAGCTGTACAAGAGTGAGATTTGGGGCAAAGAGAGATGAGCTGGAATCTGTGGCCAAGGCAGAGGGAAAGGCTGAATCGCCTCTTCCAGCAGCAACCTACATTGGTGTAACATGAGGCCACATATCTAAAATGTGATACAAAACACCCCTCAAGAAAACCAGGCCTCCTGCCAGTACACCATGAAGTTGCCAGAATGATTCCACAGAAAATACAAGCAGCAGAAGTGGTCTCCAAAATCATTCCCCGCTCCCAAACTTTAGCAGTGGACAAGGGCTGCAGGAAGGTTCACTTCTGCTTTCCTTGAGTTTCACAGCCCCAAGCCAGTCCCTGAAGAATGAAAAAACACTCCTGCAGCCTTTAACATGGTAGCTTTCCATTTAAGACATTGATTCAAGACATGTGCAGACTTTACATCAACTTCTTTTTAACTCAAAAAGGAGTTAGACCCATGCCTTCTAGGAATTTAAGGAATAGGTGGGAGAGAGGACAGGGAATCTTCTTCATGACAGTCTAGTGGTGTGTGGCAACAAATGCAATACTCACAGGGTTGGAACTAAGCAGAAGGGAGTATGAATCCCCCTTTCCTCTCCTAGGTCACCGGTTAGGGCAGTGAGTATGAGTGTAACTGCTCTTCAGCTCTTTTCACAACCAAGATCAAAACCTGGATCTGCTCACCTCTTCAGACTGTAACAGATTTCACGCATTCGGCACTTTGGTGCTAGCAAAGCACTTAACACTGGCGCAATTTCACCTAGTAGTGGCTTCCTTAGAGAACTTAAAGCTTATTGCACAACGAAACCATCTATATGGTACTTTGGTTCCACAACACCATCCTCTCAGGTGGCAACTCTGCACACTTTCCACTCTCTCCTCAAGCCCCTTGGAGCCTGCTTTTTGAACAGTATGGTATAAGTATTTTGCATGGGCTCTGGGATATTAACAGATGGAATTTCTCACTCCCACTCAATGCAAATATCCTTTTATTAGATTCCAGAGCTACTGGATACTCTGATGACAGTGTCTAACAAAGCTCCAGTGTTAATGGACCCCATATTTATAGTCTTCAGTCTTGGATATATAAATAGGCTAAGGCTCTGGGAATAGGAGATTCCCCCCTCCCTGTTGCTGGCAAAGAGAAATTGGTGAAGAAGTTGGCCAGGCAGAAGTGCTGGGTGTGATGGTCCCCTCTCTGGCACCTCCCTGCTCAAGAGCTCCCCGCAGAGATGGGCACCCATCCCATGGGGTCACCCCCAGGGGGAACATTAATGGTGGAGGGAGATTTCAGTTTTAATTCCCTGGCCACTTTTTCCTCACCAGCTCAGAATAATGAGCTGTGACTCTTCAGTGAGAAAACCAATGCATTTTAACATTTCTCTGAAAACATTCAGAGAAAGTCCCAAATCCATGGGGTTTTGTTTATGATTGCTGCCAGGCTGATAAATCCTGGAGACAGAGGAGTCTATATAAACAAAAAGATTTCCAGTAGCACAGGAAAACTGCAATACCAAGCTATCATCACCTTCTGATAGACAATACATTTATAGTTTATTGTCAGGAGGACTCTGGCTGAAAAGCACTTGCCTGAGCCAGAACAGACTGACCTTTTGCAGTAGGCACAATAAGGCAGCAAACACCGCTGAGCTGTCAGAACTTCTGCAATAAACCCAAATCCCTTTTGATAAGGGGAATCAAAAGCACACAGCTCCCCACCACCTTCTAATAATGCTCGTGACCTGAACGGTGCCTTACACAATCTGCTACATAGCTTGAGAACTAGATGCAACACCTGCTTCCCAGCAGCAGCCTTTTGTTTTCCTCCGGATAGGTGCTTAGCTATTTCAAATCAA
>KZ506011.1:10220-25669 GCA_002844005.1 Limosa lapponica baueri
ATTCCCTTACAAATCCTGAGAGAAGCAAGTCAGTTGGGCTCACCCAAAGCATGTGCACAGGCTAAGATTCACAAGCAAATCACTGTACATTAGCTGAACCATGGCAACTGATCACAAGTGTGGGAAATGTGAGGTAAAACCTATTTTCAGTTTCCTGAAGTTGAAACCAATATGCTTTAGCACACACCTAGGCTGGACTTACTGAAACCATGGTAATCCATTCACCAGCTGGACTCAAACTAGCAAATTCCTCCACAGGATTTGACCTTCACAGAAATCCAGCACTCCCAGTTTACTTTAATGGTATTAATGAAAAACTTGAATACCTTAAGCATTAATGTCTTCCAGCATTCAAGGCCCCATCCTCACTTATATACGATAAAAATCCAAAGATACTGAGGGTATATGCAAAACATTTCTCAAGCCTGCAACTACAGAACTGACTGCTACAGAACAGAAACTGTGCTAACTGCTTCCCAAATTTAGCAGAAAAGGCTTACCTTTTTTCTAGATCTTTGATTTTCTCCCGTAGAGGTGCAATAGCCTGAAATAAAGGAATAATCTTTGAAGAATAGAACAAGATTCATATCATGAAACATACATATAGGACATTACTTTAGAGTAAAAATTACAGCAAATAGTCTCCTAGGAAGACACTCCAAGAAACTTGCATCTTAAAGCATCCTTTATGTCAAAAAATCCTTGAATCTTTTTCACCAAAAATCAAATCACCGAGTACAACGTGAAAACCCTTCGCTTACCACTGAAAACAAAACACCTCAAGGCTCGGAGTGCCATAGCCTTGTTGATAAGAACGTCCAATGTCATGATTCCTATTGGCAAAGTGAAGTCACAAGTGACTTGTCTGAGGTTGTTAAAGGCAATCTATATCGAGCAACAGCACAACAGAACAGTCAGTAAAACCTCAACTATTTAAATGGACAGCAGATACACATACTTAAAGAGTACATAGACACAGAAACAGCAGCATTGGCTCCAGTGCAAAGGCTATATACAATTCTCTCAGAAGACGGTATGTGAATTCAAAGAAACTTCATGTTTAAATACCTAAGACAGGTTTGACATTATGATTCAAAGGTATATCTAGGCTTTTAAAAAACATTAAAAGGAAATTTTCAGAAAATACAGTTCACCTATCAGGACTTCTGTTTGCATTTTTACTGCTTTGAAAGAGAGAATCAATTAAGTCAGCATTAGTTTCAGGTCCTTTATCACGTGACTCAAATTTCTAACAGTCTTGCCAAATTACAAGTCCCTGAACTCGTTTTTAAGTTTACTAAAACCTTGTCAAAAAATTTACCATCTAGGGCCACACACAAGTTGAAAGCTATCAGAGGCTTACCACTTGAAATGGTACTATATAGCAATGGCATATATATAGGCACCAATCACTATTAATTAGGTTTACAAATATTGATGGTTAGAGCTAGACAATTCAGGAACTTCATAAACTGAAATAAGCTGCATATTCATGTTAAGAGAAAATACAGTATTGTCATTTACATTCATTAAATATCTAGCTCCGTGGAGCAACGAATAGTTCTTGAAACAGATGTACTTATTTTGATGGTTCAAGATACTGTATAACTGAAGCTTTAAAAACAAGACCCAGAAATGCTCAACTTATCTGACCTTTTAGTAACTCTGATTTACCCATTGCATTTCAATCATTTAACCATTGTTAAACAACTGGGATTTTTAGAATCCTTCTTGCAATGTTTACCAGAATTAAAAAAAAAAGAGAAGAATGCAAAAGACAAACTAAGAACATTATTTTTCCATTGATTTTAAGCAATTTCAATGGGCTTCTCAGTGTGTCAAGAGGAACAACAGCTATATAAACCTGTTGGAACACAAGACATCAGGCAGACCAGACTACACCAGCATGGTCATGCACACCCACACAAGGGGTAGGGGATATTGACTTCAAAGACTTTTGTATTTATGAAGTTATTTTATTGTTATTAAATTCAAAGTCTAAAAACATCTGGAGAAAGACCTGTTGCAAGCATTCTTAACATTTCACAACAGAGGTTGAAATGGAAATTCAGAGGTGTTGGTATAGCAGTTCAGAACCACCAATGTGTTCAATACCCACGTCTACTCCAGAAATTACCAGGACTTGTGCTTAAAGCATTGGTACCGCACACCATCTCTGGCCACAAACACCTCCCCCTTTGTTCATTAGTTAAGAATAAAACAAAGCATTTTTGGGAGGGTTTGAATCTCTAATCAAACACATATATATATATTTAAAATTTTGTAGGGGTGACAGAGGAAAGACTTTGTGTTTATCCTTCATTCAATAACAAAAACCAGTTCTCAGGAGCACTCTAGCACAGTCTCTGCAGCAAATGAGACAGTAGAGCTATTACTTCAAGAAATGTTTAGAGGGAAAAAAAAATCCCAACAACCAAACAGAGATGAGCATCACAGATTATGTTAGAAACTGCACTACAGTAAAGAACAGTTCAAAAACTTATGTACAGACACAAATCCAACAGTTTAAATGGTTTTAGTGGAATGATGAGTAATGAGATAGAGCTAAATACACCCTTTCAATATGAAATGAGTGAAATGAAGAAAACAGACTACAACTATTAGTGAACTAACCTCCTCTATCTTACTTTCCACCTTCTGATCCCCATTTTCTTGAAGAGACCTGTTGGCAAGAAAAGAAAAACCATAATCCATATCTAAAGCAATAGTTGCTCCACTGCACCTGCATCATGCTTCTCCTGTTAAAACAGTATCTTCAAAGCATCCCCTTCAAAGTTAGTATTATTTCAAATACTCAGAGCAAATGAAAGCAGATGGTTCAATTCCCACTGAAATCAGCCAGTCTTGTCACCAAGTTTGGAAGAAACTGAACCAACCCCACATGAAAGTGTAACAACAATAAAGATTACATTAATTTTACAGAGAAAGTTAACTTCATTGTAGAAAAGCGTCTAATCACTGCACTAAGGTAGGGTCAGCAGAAATATTTTTGAGTTTAGCTTTACTATGCAAAAGCCTAAGATGTTTTTTTCAGGGTCTGTTTACTGTATGCTACAAGTATGCTAACAAAACATTTTCCTTTAAAGCCACAACTGTAACTGTAATTTCAAAGAGAAGGCCAAATTTGTCTAGCTTTGATTTTGAACTTTTACAAAAACAAGGGAAAAAAAAAATTATAGCAAAACTTGTCTTAAGTGACAATATAATGGTCAATACTGACTTAGCACACAAATGTAACTTGTTCAAAATTAAGCCAAGCTTATATACTAAAGGAAGTCAGTCAAGGTAACTTGTCAAAACAAGAGTCCCGTCTAAGAACTTGGTGTCTTGCACAAATGGTGTGGTCTTATTTAGCATCTAATTGTGTAGTGTAAAGTATTTCAACTTTTTGTGTTCATTCTTTGAGTAAACTTCTACAAGTGTAGAATATGTATGTTTAAATTCTACCTCTTGCATCTAGCCTATGTGATTTTCCTTACGGTTGCAAATATTTTTTTTTCAATTAAACTTTCTGAAAGGAGAATTATTTATCTTACAGTAGTAAGTTTTTGCATACTAGAGGATTCATGGGTATCCAACATAAAATAGAGTTCTTTCAAATAAAACAGAGCTCCTTTACTTGGGACCTGAAGTCATTACACCTACAGAAACAGAAGATCCTTTGTTAAGCAGATGTACATATGCCACACTCTTAGAAGTCAGAGCAATGATTCCCTTCATATCCCTCTATAACACTCTGTTACTAAGAAGTCTATTCAGTCTATTAATGAAGCAAAAACCTTATTGACCAGATTGGTTGTGTCATATCAATAGAGTGCAGTAAATTCCTAGACTAAGACACACAGACCCTGAACCACCTTTTCAAAACAAATTGCAATTTATTGTAATAGTGGCAAATAAAAATTCTCCAGTTAACATAATATGAATTTACTATAAGGAAGCAACATTAAGTAATTCCTGTGAATTTTTCAAATCTTTTCCCAAATTACAGAAATCTACAAAAAGCTATACAAACAATCTGTGAAACACATAGCCTTTCCTCTCTGCTAAATGAGCAAGGAAAATTTGGGAAACCTCTCAGGTAGTAAAAAAATTCCCTCAAAAATAGTTCCTACTATTGTTTATTCACAAATCCTGGAACTTAAGGACTGGCACTCTGCAGTTTAGTTTTTAATGCGCTCTTCCTCCTAAGAAAGCCAATCTTATCAGCTGAGGACCAACATCAAACCCTCAGAAATAAAGTTTCCCCCTTGATAGCTCTATAATGGTCACCTCAAATAAGAAGTCAGACACAGCTAACAGCAGAATTTGTAAGGACAGCTTATCAGGGAACAAATCCCACGCCCACATGCCCTCCTCAAACCCCTCTCTGAGGTTCTTGTCCTTCCTTTGGAAACGCTCAGCTGCCGGTATAACAGCTGCTAAGCTGCCACAGTTTGCTGGTCACGATAACACTGTAATCTAAATGTCATCTCCGTCTGCAAGCTGCGGCAGCTCAGCAGCTGTTTGCCTAACAGCTGAACACTTTGTAGCAAGGGTGAGAAACTCCCAGAGAAGTAAAGTGCATGGCTTCAGACAGAAACACGTCCCAGGGTAAACTGTCCTGGGTGAATCAGAGCCCACAGAAAATGCATTAATTTTCTTACTTTGCCTCAAACTTTCTTTACTCCGTGCTGCTAAGCATGACAACAGCGTACCAAAACACTTTACTGGCAAAACAACATGGTGAAATAGTTTTGTCCTCCAAGCACAAAGGTTTTGTCGTAGGGAACAGACTGTCCCCATATTCTCTTCATCTTCTTCTTCAGTTGTGTCTTCCTGGTGAATTTTCCCAGAGGACAAAGATGCATATGCAAGCAGAAATGCTGTGAAAATCTGTGTGTTTTGCACGCGTATGCTATGCTTTTCCTTTTCTAAGGGCAAAGATTCCAGGGCACTGCGCAGGATTTTTTTGCTTTTCAGCAGTTAAACAATCAGATTCTCTCCCAATGAATTGCGGAGGAGGAAAAACCCTCAAAACCACATTTCTAATTCTAGGTACAGAAACATAATTATGGCAAGCCGTGGAGGATCTGCTGCTCTTCAATGTTTAAGCCTGCACGGTCACTGAGATATCATCAGACCTACGCTGAGGAAAAGCAGAATCCAAGCCTAAGTGTCCAGCTATGCCAACCAACTTGCCTGAAAACGTGTCCAAAACAGAGGATGAATTTGTGTATAGAAAGGCAGATGATGAAGTAAGAGTATGATCCTAAGCAAGATCTGCAGCAGACATATAACCCTTTTTGAGACTGAACACCTTGTATTTAATAAGTGGGATCAGCTGCTTAGCAACTATACAAACAACAGTGTGAGCTACTGTTCTATTTTCTCCCTGCTTGATACACAGGGATACACGTTGATGGGAAAGGTAAGTTAATTGTATTTCAGATAAGGATATTCAATACAAAAGATATATACATTACCTCATATTGACAAAGTTTCCCCATACAGCTGGAAAATAAGAAAAGAGTGAACATTAGTGTCATATAACTGTACCTGAGGTCATTTTTTCTTATTATCATGAGAAGGAATTTAAAATGATATTACATGTTACACACAAATTATCTAAGTTACATACATGAGAGAGAGATATATATACACACACAGAGAGCAAGTGACTAGAACAGTTTAGAAGTACGGGAAGAATTCTGATGGAATTACATAAGACTATAAAAAAGTAGAAAAATACAGTAATTCAATAAAAAAGGACTAGACTTGGATTCCAGTACACACCTGGAATTATCTGACCAGTAAATCAGCAGATAAACATATTACACTATATTACATAAACAAAATGTAAAAGAATTCTCTGGACTATAATTTGACACCACACATAGATTAAACAAACAAAAGCTCCGGGCTTGTTTATTAGGGATATTGAAAAAAATGGCAAGAGCAAGAAAAGAGTGCTGTAGACCTGAACCACACCAACTGGAAACTGCAGACTGACAAGAGTAAAAAGACTGAATACTACATTTGATAGCTATACCAGTCCAAAGAGATGCCACAATAGTCCTGCATTAAAGGTAGCAAGTGCTTGCGCACATGTGAATTCTCTAATTATGTATATATTGTGATGGAGACACAAAAGGTACCTAAGCAACCTAACCAAATGCCTCACTAAGCAAGCAAAGGTCATTTATTACACTCTTTGTATGGAAAAGTTTTAAAGACGACAAACCGCAGCGTAAAATAGCACAGCAAACATGTATCAGCTGTTTCTCTGTGTCCACAAAAGGATTCATCTGCCCAATTTATTTTCTACTGAAAAAAAAAATATCTTCTGAAACTGTTCAGGGTTTATGTGATTGCACAAAGACAAGAACACTGATTTTCCTTTTAACTTTCAACTAGAACACAGAATGTAGTTTAAAGTGAAAAAATGAGAAGCCATAAACCAGGCTACACTAGAGCCGACAACTTCAGATTGTCAAGACAAACAAGGTTAATACGGAACAGTTACATAAGGGACTCTGCAACAATAAGCAACACAGGAATTGTACCCAGATATCACCAGAAAAATCATTCTGCAATTGCTCTTTAAAAGACAACGCTCAACCTAAGGATCTAAATTACACTTCTTAAGAAGGAGGAGTAGCCTATGTGCAGTATTAACATACATACAGAAAGCTTTTAAAGTGTCCTCAGTTTTTGTAAGCTGTGCTTCAGGTCTCAAGTAGCAGGTAATGAAATATTTTTCTGAGATTCAGGCTTTGCACATATATTTTCATGATTACTACTTATTGAATTCAAGCAGATGATGAGGCGTTACAGAAACAAGAAAACAAAATGCTGCTACAATCACAGGCAGCTTCCATCCAAGAGGAGAAACATAGCCAGGAAAGAGGAGCAGGGAGGACATGGGTGAGGATACAGTAATGCAGTGGCTGTTCCACCCTTTAGGGGATGGCGCAGCTACTGAACTGTTTTTACCTACTAAGTGCTGGCTGAGTAATTCAAAGAGTAACTCAAATGAATCCATGACTACCGAACAAACTGTAGGAGGGCACTACAGTTGTGATATCTGTGGTGGTATCATAAAACCTCTGTCCTCTTCTGGGAAAAGATAAGGAAGCTTTATATTAGAACAGATGACCAATAAAATTCAACTGAATTTAATAAATACTGTGGATTTTATGTTAATTAGATAAAGTAAATTATCTGGGGGGAAAAAGGGATACAGTGTTGAGCACTAAATTAAATTCAAGTTATTTACCCTCTGTCTAGGATTTTAGAATTATTTATGATAACATTAATGGAAAAACACCTTCCCCCCCCCCCAGTGAATGATGATCATCTGGCAACTACAGGTACAGAATTCTCAAGTTATGCATTACTCAGCCATACTTGCGATCAGTTATTTTTCTGGGCTACAGAAACCCATACAAATAACATATCATATTGTTCACATGGTGGCAGGAAACATCTGAGCTTAGTTGGTGAAGCAGGAATTGATGAAAAAAATGAGTCGCCAGCTGCACCACAAATACCACCCTGCCAGTTTTGTTGCAAAGACAGTGCAGATACATTGCATACAAGAAACTGGCTTCCTAAAGAAAACGTGTTAATTGCGTGTGCTCAGTATCCACAGTAGGGAAGAGGAGCTCAGAAAAGCATTCACGTTCTTCCAGAAATACTATGCTTAATATCCCAGTTCTGTAGGAGTACATGACCTTCCATTAAGCTTCTAGGAAGCATATTTTTGTACCATTACAAAAAAAGAATGAAACAGCAAAATAAACCACGTAGGAAATACCCATATGCAGGGATGTGAAGAACTCCGAAGTCTCTCTCGCATGCAGAGAGGTGCTGCAGAAACTCACTTGAAAATACTGCCCTCACAAAGGCTTCTGAATGCACAATTCTAACAAGAATCTCTTCAGGTACTGCGTGTTCACATACAGCTTACGTCAAGGTTGAAGGGATGAGAGGTGAGGTTTTGCACTACAGTGAAATTAAGGTTTTCTTGTTTTTTTTCCTCTCAATGCATACCACAATTGTTTATATAGCGGGCTTACACAGCTGCAGAACCAGCAGTATGACTATGGCTTACAGGAGATTTCCTTGACTTGTCGCTTCCTTGACCTAAAGGTTATGTCAAGGCCAGTTTGGCATTCAGGCAAGAATAATGGAAACATATTAAGGCAAGTGGGCCCAAATCCACAAGCAGAATAACCCAAAATTATACGTCCAGGACAAAAACCTTCGCAGGCACCATAAAACCCCTTGACAGGCCCACCAAGTTCAGGCACCAAAAGCTGCAGATATGGATGGTTAAAAAAGCTTCCATACCAGCAAGGTCATAAATCAGGCACTCCACATAAATCCAGTTTTCAAGAGCATCGGTTCCCAAGGGACCCAATACGAGCAAACGCTAGCATAACTGAGCACCTCAATGTAAAAGTCAGTCTTAAAAAAAAAAAAATAAAAAATTTCCAACCCTAAAACCAAATAATTTAGGCCAAAAGGTATTCATCCAGGACAACAGTCCTATGCCAATTCTCAAACCTTAGAGATCTCATACCCTCACCCCACAGCCACGCACAGCATGTACTCTCTATGAAGAGCTTCCTATTCATCCAACTAGAGAGCATTTATGGACAGAAAGTCTTCCTGCCATCTAGTGAAACTCTATTCAAGGGAAGAATTCATGATTAATTGGACTAGACAGACAGAAGCATGACTTGTAATCAAGTGATTAAGACACTCACTTCTCAAGAGAGAAGAAATAGAGGTTCTGCTTATTTGCTCAAAGACTATCTGTAAATCTCACCCAATGACTGATTAAGGTAATACTAAGTTGTCATTAGGGAAGAGATCAGAATATCTGGATTGCTCTGAGACACATGGAAGCCTGGTTTAATGGTCTGTAGGAGCAAGATGTAGTCCTGTTTTGACTCTATCTGTTCTGGGATGCTTTCTACTCGCTGCATCCCTTCCATAAAGTGATGAGAACAACCATTTTTATTGTAGCTTTTTTGCAAGGATTAATTGCAAGTACCATGAAGATTAAAAATACATCAGAAGCACTAATCACTCCCACAGACATTACACTTTAAAGTGACAGCTTCCAGAGAAAAAGAATGACATATTGGATGAAGCAATAAAGAGCTGTTCTTTTAAAAAAGAGGAGATTTGTTGCTTAAAGCCTTAATCACAGTATTGTTATTAAAGAGGTATTTACATTTTGCCAACTAAACATTAATCACTCATGGTTTTCAGAAAACCCCAATCTCTTCTTTGTTTGGTTTGTTGTTGTGTTTTTATTTCCCCTCCAGTCTCTGAGAGATAAAGCTATAACTATTTGGCAAGCACAGCCTTATGGTAAAATGGTTGTAGATTTGCAAGACTTCTCAAAACTACATCAAACAAAGCCAGTCAGTCACAGATGAGTACAGAATGTTTTTCTTTCTACTGAATAAATTTATATCCTGGAAATTTCAACGTTTGTTTAGTTTTTCTAGAGAAGACCCTTTCTGAAATTGTGCTGGATGCACAGCAGTACAATGACTGGGCTACTTTCAGTAAAGGACTATTCCAAGAGCTATCCTTTGGATAAAAGCCAACCCTGCCTGCATGAAGTTAAAAATAAATAAAAAAAAAAAAAACAACAAACCAAACACCAACACAAACCCAAACCTAGAATCTGTTAAATCACACTTGAAAAAGTACAACAGAAATCCTAAGCAATTTGCTGTTGAGTAGCCACTATTAAATGGACACTTCCTTATCTATCATCGTCAGACTTTTAGCACTGACCTGCTGCATTTCATAGCAGGCAAGTTATTCTTCTAGATCCTCAGAATATAGGAACAGGATATATGCTTTCACCTGAATGTCCTTTGAGCCTGTCATCTGCAATAATACTTACTGTATAGGTTTCTGTAAAACACAGATAACTACTCTGAGAACCTTGCGTTCCTTAACTCATCCACAATAGGCTAGGGAACCAGAAAAATAACACTATTGCAGTCCGAAGGTGGGAAAACCAAAATCTCTAAGGAAGCCTGTGCTTGTGCCGCAGGATGATCCCTCTTCTCTGGGTCTCTTTAAAATGACATTAAAATCAAGTCGTAGACTGTCACAAGGTACTGACCAAAATAAACACTCATAATCTGAAATTATTAGTGACAATATTAGTTTCAGCATCATACACATTTTAAAACAGGTTTTTTAAAAAGCAAGACCATGATGCCCATAGAGCTCCAACTGTACCAAAATCAGATGCAACCTCTCTTAAAACCATTTTCTTTCCCAATGGCTTTGTTGTTTGCATTTTCAAGACACTGAGTTAAAGAAACTTTTACACAAACTTTTGTCTAAGGTTTAGCTGAAAACAGAGGAATTTTCCCCTGTATTGCCCTCCATACAACCTCTGTTCCTCAGAAAAGAAAAAAAGAGCACAAGACGATGTTTGTTGTTAACAGATCTCACCATCAACAGAAACAGCATGCAGGAACAATATGAATTGATATATAGTCGTAACCTGAATTTCTAGAGCAAAATCATAAGTTCTGAATGTCTGGAGTGGATTGCTTCAGCCAAACTTTCTATTTCAGAGAGACGCAATGTCATTCAAAAAGATATTTTTTTTTCCTTAAATCTGACTCTCCACAGTCAATCAGAAGCTTCAGTCTTCTGGTAGAAATAAGCTTTTTGTCTCCAGAGGAAAACTTGACAAAAAGGATAAATAGGCAAAGAGAGCTCATAAAATGCAATCAAATGCTTATTATTACAGATGTATTAAAGTCTTAATTTAATTCTTTTGCAGATCTCAATTAGGTATATCATAACGTAAAGAAAATGATTATTTTCTTTGGGAAACTATTATTTCCCAAACAACATCCTTGTCGCTAAATTGGAAAGATATGGGTTTGATGGATGGACTCTCAATGGATAAGGAATTGGCTGTGTGACCACATCCAAACAGTTGCGGTCAATGGCTCAGTGTCCAAAGGGACATCAGTAACAACTGGTGTCCCTCAGAGGTCTGTATTGTGTTCTGTGCTGTTCAGTACCTTTATTAATAACCCAGACAGCAGGATTGAGCACACCCTTGGCACATTTGCAGATAATACCAAGCTGAGTAGTGCCACTGAGGGAAAGGACACCATCCAGAAGGACCTTGACAGGCTTAAGGAGTGGGCAAATACAAACATCATGAAGGTCAACAAGGCCAAGTGCAAGGTCCCACACTTGGGTCAGCGCAATCACCAGTATCAATACAGGCTGGGTTACCAATGGACTGAGAGCAGCCCTGCACTTGGGGGTACTGCTGGAGGAAAAGTTGGACATGAGCCAGCAATGTGCACTGGCAGCCCAGGCAGCCAACTGTATCCTGGGCTGCATCAAAAGAAGTGTGGCCAGCAGGCTGAGGGAGGTGATTCTGCCCCTCTGCTCCGCTCTTGTGAGAACCCACCTGGAGTACTCTGTCCAGCTCTGGGGTCCCCAGTACAAGAAAGACATGGACCTGTTGCAGTGAGTCCACAGGAGGGCTACAAAGATGATGAGAGGGCTGGAGCACCTCTCCTATGAAGACAGGCTGAGAGAGTTGGGGTTGTTCAGCCTGGAGAAGATAAGACTCCGGGGAGACCCTATAGCAGCCTTCCAGTACTTAAAAGGAGCTTATAAGAATGATGAAGAGAAACTTTTTACCAGGGACTGCAGTGATACGACAAGTGGCAATAGCATTAACGTGAAAGAGAGCAGGTTTAAATCAGGAAGGAAGAAATTCTTTACTCTGAGAGTGGTGAGACACCGAAGCAGGTTGCCCAGAGAAGTTGTGGATGCCTGGAGGTGTTCAAGGACAGGTTGGATGGGACTCTGAGGAACCTAGTCTAGTGAAAGATGTCCCTGCCCATGGCAAGGGGGTTGGATTAGATGATCTTTAAAGTTCCCTTCCAAGAGAAATCATTCTATGATTTGCATTTCAAACTGCATTTTATAGTCTAGATTCCCTAAGAATAAAAAAAAAAAAAATCCTCAGTTGTATTCTATCTGTAATTCCAGTAGGTTGTTAATTTGCTTTAGAAAATTATTATACTGATGAGAGTATGCTGCAATATTTGTGGAGGTAACAACATACAATTATTAATCATAACTTTGTATTACAGAACATCAGCTTCTTGTGTGAAGTTTATGATTATGCCTTTGGGGAATGTACAACAACTTGAATATTCAATAAAAAAAAAAAATCTACTCCTCTGATATGTCCACACAGATGTCTGTACAGCAAGTAGTTCTTCCTGTTATACTTCCTGAACTGACACCTTGTTCAACAGTAAAGTTCCTGCCCCAAATCAAACACAGCAGATAGGAAGTGTGGCTTTTCCACATGGGAAGTACCCTAGACACCAGGATACAGAGTTTTCCGAAGGGGAGGATACTCTCTCCAACTTGGATAACATCACCTCTCTTTGTCAATCACTCAACTAGTCATCACCTAGCAAAACAAAGGCAACATAGTCACCAGGGCAACGTTTCTGTACCTTCTCTTAAGAACAAATACTTACGCTTTAGCAAACTGATACACTCCTACAGCTGTGAGATATAACACTATGCAAATTTTCTTTCTTTACAAGAGTTAATGGAGCTTCATACTGGATGAGAAGCTAACCATGAATACTTATTCTAACATTTCACTTAGCATCATCACTTTATGACTGAATGCTATTTTTCGTTTCCCAGATGGCAAATTCTTTCCAACTCTTCTGTTAAGTCTTTTTCCCAGTTCTCTGTTCAGTGTTTCTGCTCCTTCCTATGTCATATCTTTAGCATATCATTCTTTACCACTACTCATCCATTTTTGCCTATCCTTTGTATTTTGCCACAAGTAAGGTAATGCACTCCAATTGTTAGTCACTACAAACAGAAAAAAAAAATCCATTATTTACAACAAAAAAAACAGCATGCATATAACTCATCACCGTTATGAAGTTCCAAACAGGATCTTTGATTTCCATCACTACATATACTTGAGCATGCCTGGACATTATAAAACTTCCTAGCTTTGAATTTATTGGCTTAAAACAGCAAAGTGGTTTGCAAACATGTTGACTGCCTATAAAAGGTTTGAATTCCTAAGGGAGACAACAGAAGGACTTTGATCTATACCTAACTGGAGCACTATGTAATAATTACATTTTGATTCAGGTCAAAATTATTTCAGCAATGGGAAAGCTAAGCAATCTGAATTACGAACATCCCTGTGTCCCCTTTTCACTTAAAAATAGAGAAAGAACTGAAAACCCTAAGTGTATTTCCTTAAACAGCAGAGGATGATGAAAAAAAAAAACTACGAAATGACATCTATCTCCAGATAAAACTGATCTACATACTTCAAATGCATAAAATTTATTGAGAAAAGCAATTCCCCTTTGGTTTAAAGCAACACGGTAGGTTAAAGAAACCAAGAGCAACTTTCTAAGCCAACAGACCTATACACGCTGCTGTTATGGCCATACATCTCCCTATTTCAAGTGAAAGAAAAATAAAGCAGCAGAACTATTACCTCAACAACTGGACTGTATCATATGCAGTTTTATACAAATCATGCTTTCCCCACTCTAGCTGGCAGCCCTGATTTTTCAAATACCTTTTAAACAAACAAACAAAAAAAAAGGGAAACTGTCACCTTTAACTTAGTCCTTGACCTTCCCTCAGTTTCCCTTGGTTTCCCAGACACGGCTAGCAGAACTGTGGGACATTTCTCAAGGAACTCAAACAGGCAGAGAATATTCCACTTTCCCAAGATAACAATGACGCACCAGCATGCATGTCAAACCCCAGAAACTGAACAGGCAAGGTAACATGACTCAAATTAGGGTGGCACTCAAATGAAGGGTCACGACTCATTATTTTCAGCACTTCAAGTTTGTTGACTGCAAGGATTGTTTTTAGTGGACTCATGCCATGCTCCTATGGTCAGCACTGTAACTGAAACAAACTCACTTTTCCCAGTTACCTTTTACAAACCGCTTCAGGTAACTTGGTGCAGTAATCCCCACCTCTCCCTCCCTAAGGTCCACAAACAAGAAGTTGAAAACTACCAGTTTCAACTAAACTCTGCTTTGGTCAACCAAACTTACAGAACAGAAAAAAGCAATGTAAATGACATGGAAACACTGCCCCTTTGCAAAAGCACAAAGGGGAAAGAAGATGAAAGCTCCTTAGAGTGTTTGTCCTTGAGTAGAATGATGGCAGCACCACCTCCTGCACATGCAACAGAACAGACAAATACTAAGCAGGGATAAAATATTAAAGATAGATACTAGAGACAAATATTAAATGGAGATAAGCTTGGAACCGCACAAGTTCATTTCTCCAGGATGCCAAAAAATTGGCTTAAAACATCATGGCTAGCAAAGCAGAGTTGGAGTCCATTTCTTCCTGACAATTTCAACTGAAGCATGAAAAAATTTTCATAAGCTACATGGCTACAGCTAGTTGGAAGGAAGCCTGGTGAGCAGGGAACTGGAAGCTGTTGGAGACAGTAAACTTATTTGCATAAACCCACAGATGAAAGGCAGCTCTGCAGGACATGAAGCCAGCAAGCAAATGTTTTCGGTTTGGGTTTTTTTGGTGGAGAATCCATGGCATGCTGACACAAAAAGCAGGCGAGCCTGATGTCACATCAGACCATTTCTAACTCTTCCATGCCCAGTCAATCCTGCTGTCTAGTTGTAAAACAGCTGGGGAAGAAAAGTTTCTGGTATTCTCCACAGCAGTGCTGAATAACTAGCCTGAAGCAATAGGACAGGACCAAATTCACAGCTACTTTTCTATTATGAAAAGTGAAAGTAAAAGCTTATCAGAACACAACATTAAGCAGCATTTAACCTTTGTTTTGAACACATGGAAGACAAGCAACATGCAAGGGGCTGGCAAGACTCAAACCACAAATCTTAACTCACACCTTGATATTCTGAGAAAATCACACTATGTTCTTCTTAGCTGACAGATATCTGACAAAAAACAAACGGCTAACCTTGTAAAACAAAGAGTAACAACCACGGAAACTAAGATTGCTGGGAGAAGTCAACCAACTACACTGCAGGATGTACTTCCCTCACATTATTTTGACATTTTGTTTGTAAGTTGTTTCAGTAGCTGTGCTGTAATTCATCTTATAAAGGTAACAAGGTCTTAAGCTTCGATCTCGTGACAGCACCCTACTATTCCTTCTTTTTTTCCCTTGGAAATGAAACAAGGCTACTGACATACTTCCTGAGAACTATTTGATCTACAAATAAGCAAAGAGAACTGTTCTACTTTACCAGAAATAGAGCTCTTAACTTTATTTTCATTAAGAACATGCAACTCCCTTGTTATACCAAGACATCAGTAGATTATTTACAGTAGCATCAAGATTAAAGGAAACTATGCAG
>KZ506011.1:39518-52856 GCA_002844005.1 Limosa lapponica baueri
CTCCAATTACTTATGCATCTCATGCAGCCTTCATTTGCTAAATCCAGCCAACTGGAGAGCAAATGCAAGTAAGACCAGTTTTGTACTCCATCTGTCAGGCCATTCATTGTCTTCTGTATGGTTTTGTCACATGTCAGTGGACATTTCGAAAGAAATTGCGTTTCAAAGGCACTGTTTTCCATTTTCACTTTTTTAAGAAAATGACCATGCTGAAAGACTACATCAGCAAGCTTTGTCTAGAGATTTGTGTGCTCTTCTACAGAAGTTCCAAGAAGACATTCCTGACTGCCTTTGTTATTTATTTCAGTGTTTACGACCATGCAGACTTACAGCTTATAGCACCTAAATTAATCTTGTGAGACTATAAAATCTGTAATACTCTTACAGGTGGCACCATTTGTATTCATCTAGCTTTAGTAAAGGCTATACTCATACTTATGGACATACTTTGTGTGGTCACTGAATAGAAATAGCTATGCCTGAACAAAAACTGTATTAAAACCCCAGCTATTAAGGACCTCTGATGCCCTTCAACATGGTCATGCACTTTGGGAAATAGTTACAGTTTATTACCAGGGACAAAAAAACTTCTCTTTTTAGCAGTAGTTGCTATCTATATTGCATCCTGAAATTAGTTAAGATGCTATCTATGGGACCACTGTCCTTCACTGGGAGCTGAAGGACATGCTAATACCAAATTCCTCATGTTCCTCACTGTTTTGGTCTCAGACCACACATAAAAGCACCATTACAGTGCAACAGCTGGTACAAAAGTACAAAAGTCTTTGTATTTCCCAGCTTTCATGTGCCGTCTAGTACATCCCACTGCCAGTCTTGATGACTCCTACGGGAGTCACAGCTCCATCTGGGGGCTGCCAAGTGCAGATCCTGGGGACACCATAATCAAGCAGTAGGGAATGAGAATAGTCCAGAGATGTGGGCACCTGGCCTAAATTTTCATCTTCCCCACATACAGCTAAGCTAAGATGTTGGTCAAAGTGAGTAAAAAGGAAGGCTCTTTATGTAAGAGAGAGATACAGGGCTGGTGGTGTTGTGGGTTAACCCCAGCAGGCAGCTCAGCCACATGCAGCCGCTTGCTCACTCCCTCCTGGTGGGAAGGTGGAGAGATTCAGAAAGGTAAAAGTGGGAAAACTTGTAGATTGAGATAAAGACACTTTAATAGGTAAAGTAAAAGCTGCACATAAGCAAAGCGAAACAAGGAATTAATTCACTACTTCCCACGGGCAGGCAGGTGTTCAGCCATCTCCAGGAAAGCAGGGTTTCATCACATGTAACGGCTACTTGGGAAGATAAACACCATAACTCCGAATGTCCCCTGCTTCCTCCTTCTTCCCCCAGTTTTATTGCTGAATATGGCATTGTATGGCATGGAATATCCCTCTGGTCAGTTAGGATCAGCTGCTCTGGCTGTGTTTCCCCCCAGCTTCCTGTGCACCCCCAGCCTGCTTGCTGGTGGGATGGGATGAGGAGGAGAAAAGGCCTTGACTCAGTGCAAGTATGGCTCAGCAGTACCTAAAACAAGGGGTGTGTTATCAACACTGTTTTGGTCACAAATCCAAAACACAGCGCTGTATGAGCCACTATGAAGAAAATTTACTCTGTCCCAGCCAAAACCAGTACATGTGTGCAAACAAGTGGGAGGAGAAGGGCCCTGGAAAAGTATGGAATATTGATTTATCTTGCAGTGCAGGCACCATGGCCCAGCACGTTCCACACTGTGTGTAGATGTGACTAGACCACCGAGAGAAGGGAGCTGCAAAAACACGCTCTGTGGTCTTGAATGGGGCTTTCCAGCTGGGGCTTGTACACAGACATGCACTGCAGGCATGGATACAATGTCCAGCTAGAGGTAGGGGTCTGGCTTTCCCTACGCTTACGGGAAATGGCTCACTGTTCTTGCAAATGCTTCCTTCCCATCTGTTGGTCCACTTGGCTTGGAAAATCAGAATGCCACTGATAGTCATTAATCAAATAGGAAAAAAGCAGGTTGAAAGGAGAGGGAGAGAGTGCTAGGAGGTGTTTTGTTTGCTTTTTACACTTTCTAATTTGTATTTTCAATGACTTTGCAAAATACTACTTTCAGCTGGGTCTGTCGTCCCTGGGTATTGCTTCTGCTTGAGATGATTTTTATTTTTTTAATCTTCAGCTTTTCAAGAGTTATCTTTCCCCCAAGCACACAGACACTTCCTTTCTCAAATGCCTTTCCTTTTTATGACACCGGACAGTGTGGAAAGGTAGAGCTCTGAATATAGTGAAGTAACCAGTGCAGAATTTATGCACCCTGCAGTAAAGTCATAGCAAGCAAGCACTCTACAGCTCAGTTCTTCGATTTACTCATTGAAACACTTTGCCTTGAACCTATTCAGGTTTATTATTTGAAATCAATCACTAGAAGTGATATAGGGGAATTTTTTCATCCTTTTGATATATACAGTACTTCCATTAGCATCATCCAAAAGATCTTCCCAGTTTACAGATCAGAAAATTTCAAGAAGGTAAGTAAAGCCTTTAGAACAATTAATGCAAGTCACCAAAAAAGTGTTCATGCCTGCATTTTTTTAGACTTCAGTAGTTTAATTGCCTCTTGAGCCTGATGAGGTGTTGATTTCTGCTAGATTGCAATAGCTGAGCAATAACTTAGAAATGGAAATAGGGTAATTATCGTCTGGCCATACAGTTTTCCAAACAAGACCTGGAGAAATATTATTTAAAATCTCTTCCATCAGCAGAAATGATCATGTAGTTTATATAATTCTGCTTCAATCTGATAAAATTAAGAAAGGTCTATTTATAATCTACCTACTCAGTGCCTGGTTTGGACAGAGGAATAATTTTTTATTTATGTTAGCATTGTCTCCCTCCAATCCTGCAGGATCAAGCTAAGTCAGAGAGAGGGAAGACAGGAGCTAAGGGGCTGGTATTCAGTCAAACGCTTCAATATTTAATATGTTGTCCCCCTTCCAGAATACACTTTTTAACAGTCTTTCTGCTCCCTGTGAATTTAATGAGAGTTGTACCTACAAAACTTGCCTTTTATGAATGTGGATCACTGCCAAGTCAGTAAAGAGCCTCATAGAAGAAATCAGGTGAATTCCTTGAGGTACAAGTTAAAAGCAAGAAAAGTAAGGAAAGTAAATTTCAAAAGAGTGAATCACTCAGAGTGATTTATTGTAAACACAGTGTTAAACCACATGTTTAATGACCAGATCACAGAATCATAGAATCATTTATGTTGGAAAAGACTCCTAAGATCATCGGGTCCAATCATTAACCTAACACTGCAAAGTCCACCACTAAACCACATCCCTAAGTGCCACATCTGCATGTCTTTTAAATACCTCCAGGGATTGTGATTCAACCACTTTCCTGGGCAGCCGGTTCCAATGCTTGACAACCTTTTGGTGAAGAAATTTTTCCTAATATCCAATCTAAACCTCCCATGCTAGTTGTGTCCTATTTCCTAAAGGCTGTATCTGCAATTCATATGTAAACATGTCTTGAAACTGTTATATTCTTTGTGACCCCACTTTAGCTAGAAATAACTGTGTTACAGGATCGAATGGCATCTAATAAATTGAAAAATGTGAGTGGAATCTTCCCCCACCCACCATTATAGCAAAACAATAAGTATGATACACAGGAACTCCTTGAAAGTCCTGAGTCTACTGGGAACACTACTTACGCAATGCTAGGACCACAGAAGATGCTTTATAGTTCATTGTTCAGATGGATTTTATCCTGAGCTAGCTGATTCTTCTCATATATTATGCAAAGAACTCAAGGCACAGGCGTATAGCTTCAACTTTGGGGTCAGATGTCTAAGTATTAGACTCTGTGGGGTTCAGTGTTTAGGTGATTAAGTCCTTCATCAGCTCTAGCTCAAAATGCCTACGAGGTTCCCACAAGAACTAGTTCTCTTTGGAACAGCATTCTGGATAGCCCCCTCTTGCACCGGCTATCATCATGGGGCTAGATCAAAACTGTCTTCCCCCTTGTTTCATGAAAACAGGGAAAACAATGGAGCAACCTAGAATATCCTGGGGTTGCAGGTTGGAATGCTTGCACAAAAACTAGCAAAAACAGTATTACATGATTTAAATAACAAAGGTGGTCTCTGTAAGCTCGGAGGAATGACTACTTTCTAGGTTCATGGAGATTTTATAAAAAAAAATTCACAACAAGGCTGTTATCTCAGTTTTTTACCAATTTTTCCATCTAAGTTATTTTTGTAGTTCAGCTGTTATTCTATATTTCCACAAAACATGCTCAGCGAGCAAGCTGGCTAACTATATAGTTAGCTGACTACTATATTTTGATTCAACGTTTTTCATTGACAAGGAGTCTGGTTTCAACACCAAGGGTGTGGGTTTGATTGTGTGAATGGATATTCTTTTTCCATCTGTCAGTGAGAAATAGGATGGATGTCACCTAGACTGCAACAATCTCTATCCATTTTTAAACACGATCAGATGGCAGTTTATTTTCCTATTTTTCTTAGAGGGAATATCCTGTGTGGTTTAAAATATTCTTTTCAGCCGCATGCCTTTTTTGACCATGGAGCAAAGGAAACACTCAGATTCATCATTGCTCTTAAATTACATTACAGTCTTCCTGAAAATACATAATTCCACTTGTAAGCTCTGTTCCCATTTCTTCCAAGAGCTCATTGCCATTTAGAAAGAGAACTCACGTTGAGTGCTGATATTGGAAGTCCAGAGGGTATCAGCACGTCCCCCCTCCCCTCCTGGGAGTTTGCCTGCCTGGGCTTAGGACCAAGAGCTTATATGGCTGCATTCAAGGCCAGCTCATTGAGAAGAGCCCTTGTGAAGAAAGAGCTGGAAGATACCTTGGCTAAGGGTCCTCACTCCTTCCTTTCAGAGTTGCTTTTAAGCTGCCCCACCTGAGCTACGTTGCACTTGTGCCACAGTCATGCCCATCCCTGGCCATGGACACTGTTGATCCAGACACTGATCCTGACTTGTTGGCTTGACTCCATGACTTGGTCAGTCCTGCTTTGTCTCTATGGTCTTGTCTGGTGATCTGTACTAAGCTGAGTACTGTCACCGGACCTTCTCTGGTCACCTTACTCGGGTACTGCAGGACTCAGCCCTTGCTGGCACAGCCCCTCTGTCTGTCAGCTACTTCATCATGCTTGGCTCCCCACTGCGTTTTCCTTTTGGTGCAGCTGGACCTTGCTGCTCCTGACAGGGAGATTCATGGCAGCAGGCATGGTTTGTTAGCAGTAGCCTGAGTATCATACTGTGCAATGACGGCCTGAAGAAAGAAAAGCCGTTTGAGAGGTGAAGAGGGCCCTCTTGCAGGATAAAGAACAGTCATGCTAAAACCTTGTCTATACCTGACAATTTTTCCTTCTGTACTTGTGCCAGAAATTAAGTTTCTATCTTCCCCCATCACCCATCCACTGAGATATACTCACAGTGGTACAGTGTTGTTATTATTGATCTTATTATGAAAAGCTGAGAGATGTATTCTGCACTGTATGAAATAGCTGACCTGGCAAAAAAATCATACACCCTCTCACCACCATACTTAAAAATGGTAGGATTTTATATGTATGTTAGGCTCCAATTTGTAATTTTGATGTAGTTTTGCTGGTATTTGAGTTACCAAACCAATGTTACTGTACTTTCCAGTAAAGTCAAATACAGGCAGGTGTGAAAGTTTGTCCTATATACACTATACAAAGATGTTTGGAAGTACGTACAGGATCTCTTCTTTTCATCTATCTCTCTCTTTAGGCAGTTTTCAGTCATGCCTGTCTTTACACTGCACGAATACAACTACCTAACATTCAGGTCATACAATCACACTGGCGCCAATGTGCCAGGGGGCGGCCAAGTGTGGGTTACATAGCTGAGGATAAGCAAATAGTCGTGCCTTTACTTCAGCTGGCTTTTTTCTATCTTTTTGCACAAATTCTGTATGACCTTGACCACTGCATGTCGGGATTGGCACTTCCTCCTTTTAGAGGTTTGTAAGCTTCTTCTATAGCTTTTCTCCCCTTTAAATTCTCATTACCACTACATGTTTTTTTCCACTTTTTAAAACTTGTTCTTGGTAATACCTTGTTAAAGCTGAGAACGACTCTAACACATGCTATGTACTGCTCACTCTGAAAAGTCTAGATTGCAGTTTTCAAAAACAATTTAGCTGCCTAGAGCTATATCTGCGTCAGACCTTATCTGGAAAAGACATATTAGTGATCCATCAACAGTTACTGGATAACACTTACACACAAGATTCTTCACAAAGAGAGAGTTTTACTGATAGCAACTTCCTGGTAATATCCAGAACTCACACAGACCACACTATCACAGTAACAAATTACTGCAAGCAAATCAGCTCAACAGCGGAAATTTCACTCTCAGACATTCACTCTAAATTACATATTCTTTATATGTTCTGCATACAGAGCTGGTTTCGACCAGGGGGAAATAAAAGCATCAGTATATTTGAGGCAAAAGCAGAAAGATAGAAACTTCAGTGTGTGGAAGGAGAGAGACATGTTTCTTTGGTTTATTTGTTCTAGAAACAGTGTAATTTTTGCAGGATTTTACAAGACTACCCAGAAAGCTCACTTATGTGTTGCAACCCTTCCCCATCTGCCAAGAGGCTTCTGCCTCTGGGACCATATTACACGAGGGCATTGGCTTAGTCAGTGTGTTTATTTTTGTCTGAAGGGTCTCCCATGACTAACTCAGCTCATTGCTCTTGTAACTACTGCTAATAGCCTCTCTTCACGGCAGAGTTAACTCAGCTGCGAACATATGAAAGTATGATACCAGACCACTCAGATGAAGAGTACATTAGGTCTAGAGGTCTTCATCCTTGAGATGCTGTAGCCCAGACCAATGGGATTGTGTCCATAGAAACTCTGTCCCAGCCTAAGTGCTTTAAAAAGGACTGTTCAAAGAACTCGTTCACAAGGTGCTCTCTCGTCTGCCCAGAGGTGCTGTCTATGGCAGTGACATGAATCAATGCTTTATGTAAGTAGCTTCCAGGCAGTTACTCATTATTAATGTAGATAGTGCTGACAGCAAAAGCAAACAGCATTTGGCAGCAAGAACTTAGTAAGAATGTCATTAAGGAATTCAGTCTGCCAACCAGCAAGTGCTTTTTAGTGCAGTGAGCTGACTTGCCTGCCTCTCTGCCTCTTTTTTTGGCTGCTAAACATAAAAATATCATTAAGTGTTCAAGACCAGGCTGGATGGGACTTTGAGCAACCTGGTCTAGTGGGAGGTGTCCCTGCCCATGGCAGGGGTGTTGGAACTCAATGATCTTTAAGGTCCCTTCTAACTCTAACCATTCTATGATTCTATGAAAAAGCTGGAAAGAATTGATGAATCAATTGATTTGGAAAGGTTAATCAACAAAATTGGCATGTGACACTTGGTCTTGGCATGCCAAATATGATCCTGTGTGGCTGTACAGAGAGAAAATAATGTAGTGCTCTGGTCTTGTTCCAGATTCTGCTGGCGTTGGGTCAGCAAGTCAGCATGTACCTACGATTTCTCTATGGGTGATCTGCAAAGGAGAATAATGTTTATCCGTTTTCTTTAAAAAAAACAACAAGAGAACAAAGTGCAGAACCGTAAAAGGCCTCATGTTTGGAGAATGAGCAACACTTCCCAGACTTTTCTTCTGCTTGGCTTTCTAATGTTAGAAATATCGGGAACAGAAATCTTGTCTGTTATACCTTTGCTGAAAGATTTATTCAATATCCAGTTAAAAGAGCAGAAGTGTTGAGTGATTCACACAGATAGTATTTCTTGCAGATAATGTAATTAAATGAATGTAAACTAACTCTAATCAAACAACAACGAATTGCACAACTGAGATGTTTCAAACAGTCTGAATAAAATTCTCATTTGCTTTACTTGATCAGTCAGAGTTCCTCGGTATGTGTGATGTTGTAGCACTGCCATTTCTCTGGCTCTCCATTGAGATTCTAGGGGAAAACAACCCCTTAAAGTGTGTTTGTTTTTTTTTTTTACAAGCCAAGTATTTAAAACTAAAATACTTTCAGGCTGTCGACCTCACTATAATTTAATTCCCCTCCAGAAATTATGCCAACTTGTGTTCATAGGATCATCAGCAGCTACCTCTATTTGAAGTTCAGAAAGATAATCCACAAGAGCAGAAATTGGTAGCTTTTTTCACAACCAGCCTGTCTGGTCAATACATATGCAATCAAGGTAAAGGAGTTGGGTTGAGTAAACATGGCATATGGAACAACTAGGGAGCCACTGCATCCAGAGCTCGAGTGTCTCTGAGAGTAGTCTTGAACACTGAATAGGTAATTGCTGCTGTTATATTATGTATTCTCCTGAGATTGAGGGGTTTTTTCATAGTTACAGAAACAAAAAATGGTAATACTTTGACCCTGAGAGAATTTTGTGTTTGTTGGTGGTGATGGGTACAATTCTGCATTTTACTAGATGGAGTATTCGACTCTGTTTGTCACCATTCTTATACCACAGGATATATGTTTTGGGATGTGACCTGTCCTGGCTATACATGTTTTTAAATAAGCACAAAGTCTGCATTTTTTTTTCAGGCAGCCACTATCTGTAAAGTTCCCTACCTAGACCAAGAATGCACAGAAATCAACATCAGTGGCTATCTCTCTTTTGAGCTGACTGTGGTGTAGCAGAGTTCCTCTTAAAACAATATCCAAATGTCACTTCAGGTTTGTCCTGCAGGCTTCCTTTTATCGACCCATGAGGCTTGGCTACGCACATTTTGCACTGGCGCTAATGATTTTACAAGCCGCTTCAGACACTGAATGCCCCATAGACACTGCCAGCCTACAGTAAACCCCACAGAACAGGGAACTGCTCTTATTCCAATTTTACAAGTAGGAGGCTGAAGAATAAAGGACAAAGAAGGCCATAGCCTACTTCTCTGTGCAGGTTATGGAGTACTTCCTTCAGCAATAGCGCTCCCTGACTACTCACCAGATACTCAGCTCAAGTAAGGGAGGCAGAGCATGGCTGTCAGTGGCCTACCTACCTTTGGAGATCTGAGCTGTTTTATTTTAGTTCTACACTCTAAGACACCATACCTGTGCTGAAGTAAGCAATCCTGCCTTTCATGCAGCTGCAGTGAGCCAGACTGGGAACTGATCTGGTGAAAGTGCACTTTTTTTTTTGCAGGTTATAAAGTCTGAGGACTGGCAGGCAGCAGGGGTGATTGTTTTGCTGGAGGGGCTGCCTTATGCAGGCTTCACCAGTTAAACCATGGCCTCAGTTTCGGGGTACTGCAGTATCTTCCAGGGATAGCCACAACTGATTAATCTGCTTTCTATTCTTATTCTTCTATACAGCATTTCAGCAAACAGTCTATATTTACAAAAATGCCTTGTTTAAAACCTATGAGTGCATCAGAATTGTGAACAACTGAACAATTAGAATTAATAAATTACCAGCTCACCATGGCAAACCTCAGTTTAGATGTCCTATGTCCAATTGGTCCAGAGAAGAGACATGTTTTCTTCTGGATTATTTTGCCTATGCTGCTGCTTTCGATGTTTTAATTGAGCTAACTAGATTATTTTGCATTTCTTTCAAAGATTCCTTATGTGCAACTGAATTCTAGCAAAGCTAATTAGAAGCTTCAGAAGTGATCCCTACCAGTACCTTTCACACTTTGCAGATTTACACATCTTCTCTGAGTTTTTTTGCCTACTGCTGAGAAAGTAAGGTACGTATTATTAAAATCTCTATTTATTATTTTCTTTTCTGTCTATAGTTCTTCCTTCACTGAATTTCTCATCTTTGGAATTAGTGTAGTTTGAAGAATTGTCATTTACTAACCCAGTTCCACTCCCACCAAAGGGCAAACTCTGTAGGAAAGCAGTTCTATCTGTACTAATAAGCATTAGTGACACTCAGGAAAACTGGGTCTTCTGAGTAGACTCTGCATGTTGCCAGTTCTCTCTGCCATTCAACACTAATGAAAGAGTTGATGACCTTGCTGCAGCTAACAGCTGCTGCAGGAAAGGTTGCAAGGTTATTAAATTAGGAACGCAAGTACAGTACATTAAGACTAATTGAGCATGCTGGTTCCTGTTGCGATTGTGATGTTGCTGGTTGGATAATGACACCTCTGCTGAGAGTTTCTGAAGCATTCCAGAGTTCTGGCATAGGAACAGATGAAAATTTTGGAGTAGCGGCAATTTCTGAAGTAATGTTAATGGCGGCACCAACAGTTCAGGTGACAATCAAATAGGGAAGAACAGTCAGCTGAAGACTACCAAAATCTCCAGGTCTACTCCGCTATAGAGAATGCTGGATTGCTGTCAGAGTAGCATGGCAAACTGGGTTGGAAGGAGCCTTCAGGGTTCACCTACCCACTTCCTTTACCCTGCATTCCTGGGAATTATTTGCTGAGCAGCTAATGGGGACTCTTGGAGCTCTTAGGCAATCTCCTGAAGTACCCATTCCTCCAATGGAAAGGGAAAACTACATCTCCAGTACATTTGGTTCTTCAAAACACTTTTTATTTCTAGATCATATTATGTCAGCTGCCTGAACCAGCTGCTTTCCATCCAAGATTGCTTTTTGGGGAGGAAGGATTGATTCAGAAGCTTCAGGAATGGCAGAGGTTCCACCAGCAGAGAGTGAGCCACACTACAGCAGCATAGCTAAGCTCACAGCATCTTGTGGTCTTATGCTTTTGGAAAGAAGAAGCAAAAATAACAAACCCTACAAATCTCTAGTGGCAAGAATTTCAGAGAGGAGGAACTGTTCTCTTTGAAACCTACTTGAGTTCTGCTGCAGAGAAAGGACTGAAAGCTGTTTCTGGGCTCTCTCTTCATACTCTTATGGGCAAGTTAGAAACACCCAATTGCTGAGAAGTACTCATTTGCTGAGATGCCCAGCAAGGTGGACACAGATATCCATAGGACCATGGAAAAAATGACTCAGCACACCATGACTTCTCTCTGCCCTCACCTGAGCCCCCTCTCTAAGACATCCAGAACACAAGCAGCTGTTGCATATAATTGCAGCTTGGCAATTATTTCTTATCTAGTGATCTTGTCCAGGCATTACAGTCTGGAGAAAGACTCACAGCTGGATGGTACCTGAGTAAGCCTTGCCTTTTTCAGAATGAGGTGATGTACAGAGATTTTTTTATCAGTTTGATATTTCATTTCTCTACCAGAGGCATTTACTAATTCTTTAAAAAGTTAACAAAGGCTATTTTAAAATAAATTTTACTGGCATAGGGAAGCATAATCTGTCACAGTTTGCAGCTCTGTATTTCTCAAAACTTCTCAAATTCTATCATGAGTGAATGGACAAGGTCAGACAAAAATGATGGAGTAGATAACATTAAAGTGTTGAAAAGCCACATCCTTGTACAGATTGTCCACTGCCTTTTTTCCACCACAAGACTCTTCCCACAGCAGATGTCTTCTCCTTTCTGGCCGTAACTGGCAGGAAATATAGTGTATGTGTCAACATATGCGGGTCTTGTAGCATTTGATTTCAAGGTTCTGGCATTTACCAGAATCTAAGATACTACCCTCAAAACAGCAAGGAAGGGAATATTTGTCAAGGAAAATGGTTCTCATGCTGCAAAACATCCACATTGTTCATTTGCTGTATACTTTGGGTTTTGATATGTCTCTTATAACCTCCATTATGAAACTACACCATTGAAAACTAAAAAACATGGTAGATTAGATTAACTTCTGTGGAACTGGTGTGTGTGTCTACTTGACACTGTGAAGTGAATGGCTTCTTGAGAACCTTCAACTTTGTTTTCTATTATTTTATGTCAAAGTTTTTATTATGGATTTTTTTTACCTATAGAGGAATTAGAAGTAAATTCTGAAATTAAAAAAATACTGAAATAAAATATCTAAGATTACTTCAGAGTTACCCACAGGAACGGTAGTTTGGATTCCTCATGGCATACTTTCCTGTAGAAGTGAGGCTTCTTGATTCAAATAAAGTCCCAGCTGAGTTTTATGCTCTCCCATCCCAATAAATCATTTAAGGTTACACTGGGAGTACCCACATGAAATCCATATTGGGAAATGGAATCATGTTTGGGATTCTGACCCAAGGAAAACAAGAACACTTGAGACAATGAATTCTCATGGGATTTTACATTAGGACTTCTTAAATAAGATCTTTTTGATTACTGAATTATTTAATTTCTCAAAAAATAAATTCTTTTTTTTTACTTTTCAGGATTTAATTTCTTTACAGAAACAAATGTGAGATTTGATGCTGTTCATGTCTGTGACTGAAAACTTTGAATTCAAAATTTTCTAAATTGCTTTAATTCAAAATTTTCACACAGTTCTTTTAGCCAGCAGGAAGTATCTATTATGATTAGAGCACTGACTTCTTAATGTTTCCTAAACTATTGTCTTCCCAGCTTTTATGCTCTTAATACAAGAGTGCGATGGCAAGTGATACTGAGTCTGTGTAGCCTGTTAGTTAAACTGAAAGGTTGTCTTGCATTCATAGATAGTTGGAGAACATGTTGTCCAAGAATAACATCTAATTTTTCACACAGTAAGTGATAAGAAAAAATTAATACTGAAGCAAAGACTTGCGGCTTAGTCATTATTTTCCACTTTCCACCTTGGCTTTGTTTGATTTGGCATCAGTTGCTCAGCCCATTTGGCCATGCTGAATCAGAGAGGAAACAGAAAGCAGTGAGTTCCACTTGCTGATGCATCCTACTTATTCTGCCCAGTTTTCCAGGCAATGCTCAATCTGCTGCTTACAAAGCATTTTTTTTCTGGATCTTTGCAGATAATGATGAAGAAAGTTTGAATACATATTTTAATATGAATACATAAGTAGTTTTGTGGGACTGACTATTCAAATTGAAACCGAAGTTATGAAACCAGGTATGTATGTGTTTAAATCCAGTACTGTAGTCTGGTTAAGACCAAAATTAATGGCTTTCTTAATATAAACAAAAAAACCTCCAAAGGCCATATATTGAATATGAAGAACAGTGTGAGTCCACAAGTCTAATAATACACTCTCATCCCAAACTCATACAAAAAGAACAAGGACCTCAAATTTAGGACTTGAAATGCTGTCTCCAACAAGGAAACTGAAATTCTGCAAGCTCTAATTAGAATTTGAGGTTTTTGTATTTTATTCATTTGTTGTCTTAACAATGCACAACAGCTCTTCAGGGGTTAAACAAGTTAAACAAGAACCTGCTTTGTGGAATCAGTACCAGGAGGAGTGGATCACATTTTGGGCTTTCTTTCCAAGCTAAGAACACGTTGTGTAGACAGAAAGTTGAGCCTAGAAAAAG
>KZ506011.1:60132-75115 GCA_002844005.1 Limosa lapponica baueri
AGTGCCCACAGGGAGCCTAAAATCAACAGAGCTCTCCCACACGGCCTTAGTTACAAAATTCTAACCCTCTAATGCAATAAGGCATCTCAGAGCCATGTCACAGCAACCTGTTCTGGCTTTATGTATGCTTACAATACAAAATTTAAACTCTTAAAAGATGCAGTTGCAGTATTTCTTTCCCTCTGTGAAATACTTTATGTACGGTGGAACTGTAAACAGATCTAAATGTGAAGACAAATAGAATTTGCAATTCAATGTTTCTTAGCACCAGTCAGGAAGGAAATGTATGAACCCATCAGTGTGCTGAAAGAATTTATTTTAATTTGTTTTCCATTTGATCCACTTCACATAGTTTAGTAATGTCAAAATTCTGTTGCTTCATTGGAGCTGTAGTTTTAGCGTGACCTTTGTACAGTATCTTGTATTGCAAGCTTTGCTTAGTGTCTACTGCTAGACAAGGGTCCAAAGGGAGAAGAGATCATTTTCTACAAGACCAGAGACAGGATGTTTGTGGTTATGCTTTACGAGATTTATTCTTTCACCTCACTTGACATCTCCAGTGTTAGCGCTCTGGTATTTTGCTGTACATTACTGTATTTCTTTACATGAGACTTTTGCACACATTACTTCTTGTAAATTCACTGTTCATGCTGTTATCATGACTAAATCCTGACTGAATCCCAACGAGGGGAAATCTCTATTATTTCATTCAAAAGCATAAGTCCAAAAAACATCTTTCCGGGAAGCCTGAGGTTTAGCATCCATTTCCTATCCAGTCCCTATTGCCAATGGAGAGAATGCAGGTCAGAGTGGCTAGAGAGGAAGCAGAAATTTTATGCCAGACTTGGGCTAGAATTTGCATTATGTGTATGGAATTGCAGAGTGAATGAAAAGTAGCACATGCTCTCCAGCCAGAATGTGCCAATGAGGATGGGGAATAAAAGCCCTGTACCAGGTATTCCCAAGATACTGTTCAGCCTTCAGCATCAGCCACCAAACTCTGCCTGATACGTATAGTAGTTCACACTGCACTGAAGTTATTTAAATCAGTCTTACAAAATTCTGTTGCATCAGAAGTGCCAGAGTGAATTCTGTCTAAAGATCTTGGTTTTCTCCTAATGACAACTTATTTTTTTTTCCAATGAATCAGCTTAATATCTGTAGGGTGAAACTTAAAAATTGCTGGAGTATTTATGGTTGATTTGGCTGTATATTATTCTAAGGTATTTGCACAGCATCCTGAAAGCTGTGAAAAGTACTTTATAACTCAGCAACATATCATCAATCTATTTTCGACTGAGCTCTTGAGCGCATTTTCAAAATCCCTATCTGAGTCAATCAGTTGCAATCACCTAGAGTACACATGAATGATTGAATTTGACATCTGGAATGGTAAGATTATTATAATACAGAATAAGCACCTGTGCCATTTCTGCCTTGAATAGCTGTTAAGGTAATAACATAAAGCAATGAAGTGTCTAGCACAAATGGTTAATGAGAGCAGTTAAGCTTTCACAGTCAAAACAATGCTTTGTGAGGAGCAAGATTTATAAAAAGCTTGTCTCACAATGCATAGCATCGTCATCCCATATAAAGACCTACGTAATCATGATTCTCACTTTCAGCTCACAGTACCCAGCACTGTATTTTGCATAATTAAGGTAGCATAGGCTGGTATTTAATATTGCTCAGCTGGCATACATACTAGTTACAGAAAGGCTTGCTATAGTAAGAGTTCCAATGCTTGATATTTTTGAAAATAACAAAAAGAAAGTAGTCCAAATCTTTGAACATAAATAGTTCTGTGTACTCCATGCAAAAAAGAGAGCTTTGTTTTGGGAGCTTTAGGCATAATTGTTTTGAGACTTAGAGCCTGTATAAAACCTTGAAGTACATGTGTTGCTAGGACCATCCATGTTTAAAATTTAGTATATGTTCACTGAAGGGTCATTCCCCAAAGATGGTTCCAGATAGTAAGGAAAATATGTATAGGGCTTGTTATTTATCTTTGTGTTGGAAGTTTCACATACTAAGAAAAATCTGCTTTGGAGTTTTGCAAAGAATGTGTGAGTATTCACCGGTGCATGTGTGTTTGTGCTTGCATGTGAAAGAACAAGGCATTTCTCCTCTGAACAGTTAAAACTGTGAGTCCTGGTGACCTGTTGTGAGGAAAGCCAGAAACAAGGACTTGCCCCTCCTTTCCCTTGGGAGCTGCTTGTAAGCTGAGGCTTTACTGCTGGCACTTTCTTGTGCTACTGTCACAGCTGTGTAGCTACTGTGTCTGCTTCTGGTCTCAGATCACCTTGCTTCTGACCTGGACCTACTGGTTCAGCTTCCTGGCTTTACCTTGGACCTGCCTCATCACTGTGGACTTGCTGCATTATCAACACTGGATGGTGTAGGTCAGCATCTCCTGGCCTGATCCCAACCCTGACTTGCTGGCTTGGCTTCCCGGCTCCTTGCTGGCCAGGTTGCTGCTCTTGCAGACTTGCTATCATGCTCAACATCTGACTCACCTTCCTCTGTGGAGCAGCAGGCCCTAGCTGCTCCCTGACACTGTCAATGCTCTCCAAATGGAAATTCAAGATTTACCACCCAAGAGGAAAAGAAATTTTATTTGGAAGAAGAGCAAGACTCAAATGAACTGAAAGTGACAGCACCAGAACTTGCTGGGTTTCACCCCGGCTTGGGGCAGGTGGGGGCCTGCCGGAAGGATGTTGCCCCTCACCCGTTACCTTGTCCAGAATTTTTTCCCCCCAGGAAAAAGCAGTACATCAAGTTATCTGTGTAGCTGGATACAATCCCTCCTCACTGAATTCAATGTTCCCAGGGTCTAGCCTGACTGCGCCAGGGTCTGTCTCTCTGCTCTATGTAAACCCAGGACAAACACAGGGCACAGATTTAACCAGCCTTGTCTCTGCATAGGCTGATGGGTGTATTACATTCTCTGCCCAGGATTTCTTGCCTACCCCTCTCCAACCGAAGGCAGCCTTTCTTTCCTCCTCATGAGGCCTATGTGACCTGCTGCCAGGCAGACTGAGCAAAATTCCCTTTGCATCTTCAGCTAATGCTCTTCTTGCAGTTTATTAAAACACTGCCAACACCATAAAATGCTCATTGTCAAGTGAGAGCTTTTTTTTTAACAACCTATTTTCTTGTTACAGTGATTTTTGCAGATGAGACCTCACATCTGGGGGACCTGTTTGTCATTTTATTTCCTTGGACTGCAGGGCCTGCATAAAAGCATTGTCTCAGTAGACACGTGCTTGGCGTGAAGTTCAAAACTCAATGGAGAAGTTGTCCAGGAAGGCTGCCCTACCAGCACCTACTACAGAATGTAACCGTGAAGCTGCCTCTCCTGTTTCAGTGCATGAAAAAGGGTGGGATCCATCTCAGCTGGACTTGGGCAGCTAATCTTAGTCACCACAGCAATTCTTAATCATGTTCAGACAAGTATCTAAAATAACTAGAAGGAGTTGCCCTGTGGACGTGACAGTTGCTCTCTCTTGACTAGAAGAAGTGTTTGGACTGCCAGCTCAGACTGGACACGTATTTTTTAGACAAGAAAGTTAGGTGATAGACCACTAATACCCTTGTGTATCATCTCGTATTGGGTTACTTCAGCTGCTTCATTGTATTTTAGTCCTCCGCTGCCTTCTCCAGCAAGTGAACTCAGCTTCTGAGCCCCCCTGCAAATGTCTGGTCTTGCTATCAGTGTTATCTTCATGGTTGTTTTTAAATATCACAAGTAATGAGCAGCAAAGGTCTGCAGGATGCCATCTTGTGAAATGTATTAACCATTGTGCCATTCTCTGTCACAGAAAAGGGAGTTATGGAAGCTCTCTACTGCACAGCAACCTCCTCTCAAATGTGGACCTGCTCTTCATCTCCTGCCAAAGATTGCTGGACCTTTTGCTTTCTTCACTGGATAGCAAACTCTTTTTTTTCTCTGACTGAACCCCACCTCCAAAAAGGAAAGAAGAAGCTTCTCATGTATAACAGAGAACATGACATTCCAGGTACCATTAGGCGTGATGAAAGGTAATTCATAGTCTGATGACAGGAAGATTGTGGGAGAACCTATACTTCTAAACTGGCTTTAGTTATGAAAACAGTATCTACCAAGGCACACTGCTGGCACTGCACAACTGTTGTCACATACAAGGCTTAACACAAGAAGGTTCTGCCGACCTATAAGCAAATTGTCTCTTTTTTCCCAAGCTTTCCCTGGACCGCACAACTCTGTTGTGACTGCAAAATATAAAAAGATTGTATAAGCCAGAGTGGACTAATCTCCGTAATGGCTGGAGATGAATATGTGGAATATTAATTATAGATTAAGGAAAAAAAGGCTTTTTTTTTTTGTTTTTTTTTTTTTTTTTTTTTTTGCTATTGCTTTTGTAAACTCTTCCACTGCTTCAGCTATTAATTTCATATGAATAATTTTCATTTGAAATTACTTTTATTATTTCTTCTCTATTTCTAGCATCTCTGGCCAATGTACTGGGCAATTATTGAAGGGTCACTGAAAGCTGGGCTACTTTTATGGTAGCTATCCTAAACCTTGCCTCTAGTTCAGTTTTCCACTAGTTGGGATTTTCAGGAGTTCCTATGGGATTTGCATGCTGAATAATCTAAAATGCGGTGGAAGCTGGACATCTAGCTTCTGTAACAATTGCAGGTCACTCTCCCATCACCTAGGAAGTGGTAAAGAGCAGGTACTGCAGGAAGAACATCCATTCTACTCTCTTTGTTAGGTAACATTCTTTTAAATTTGCCCACATATAATTATGTATTTATCCTTGTTCAGAGGTGTACAGGAGAGTTATGACCTGCTTCATGATAGAGTACAAAAAAATGTTAAGCAAAATCATTTCATCATTCATCTGAAAGGAAATGGAACATTGTATTTCAATATAATGTTTTTAAAACAGGATGACTGAATCGATTTTGTCAGCAACAATGTGATAAAAGGCTGTCAAATTTGTGCTGCTGCCACCTCATAAATATTAGTATGTCTACCTTTTTATTTACTGAAAAGTCATCTTTTAGAGAAATGACAGGTATGTGATATTAAACTAATTTTTACAGGTTATGCTTTGCAAAAAATATGCTGCTAGCTGAAAGTTGCAGAACTCAGTTGTGCTATGGTACAAAACAATGTGATGTCATTAATTCCAGGGCCTTTGTAAATAGGTTTTCTTTAAAAGAAGACATGTATCTCAAAAGGAGCACATCTTCAACCAATTTTTGATGCGAACTGATTTTAGTTATGACTAGAAACCTTATTTATTTTATTTCTCATGTCTTAGGTTTCTATTTCCATTTTCAATCACTAAAAATTTTGTTTTGTTTCCATCTTACGCATTAACATTTAAAGTATCCCTATTCCTAGTTTTCTATGATAGTATTTTAGCACTGGAACAGGTGCCTAAGGGGGTCGTGGAGTCCCCTTCTCTGGAGATTTTCAAGACACGCCTGGATGCAGTCCTGAGTAATGTGCTCTAGGCAATCCTGCTTTAGCAGGGGAGTTGGACTAGCTGATCTCTAGAGGTCCCTTCCAACTCTGACAATTCCGTGATATTTTATTTTTATTTTATTTCATTTTAAAAACATGAAAAGTTGTTATGTCTAGTACTGGGACAGAAGCTGGAGAAATTCTTGGCAAATATTGTGTATTTTCTTATCTTAAAATCAAATTTGTATCTTTATTTCATAGAATCATAGAATCATAGAATCATAGAATGATTTGGGTTGGAAGGGACCTTAAAGATCATCTTGTTCCAACCCCCTGCCATGGGCAGGCACACCTTTCACTAGACCAGGTTGCTCAAAAAGCCATCCAGCAGTGAACATCACCAGGGATGGGGCATTGTCCTGGTTTGAGGTAAAACAGAACCAATTTTCTGTTTTGTAATTTTACTTTTTTAGCTGAGCCTCTTCTAACTAACTAAACTCTGAAATTAACAGCATATTGTTCAGAAACTGTTCACTCTCATAGTGATAAGACCTGATCACACCAAGGAATGGTATGCAGAGAGGCCCTTGCTTATACATATTGCTATAACAACCAAGGTCAGGTAACTTTATTTGCCCCATTGGAGGGTTGGAAGCGGAAAAGTGTAGAGGGGTCACACCTGTGGGGAGGAGCAGACAGGACAGGTGACCCAAAACTGACCAACAGGGTATTCCATCCCATCTGCATCATGCTCAGTATAAAAGCTGAGGGATCAAAGGGTCAGCTCTCTTCCTTCAATGGCTGACATCCGTGGAGGACCCTGTCTGTTCGTCTGCCTTTGATCGCAATCCGAGCATTCCTGACTCCAGATCCGGAATCCAGTCTGGGTCTGTCACCGGGTCCAGTTTGGGACTTTTCCCCGTGCCTGCTGGTGACGTAATCGTCATCCTGGGAGCTTGATACAGTTTTGTATATACTGTATACTTTTTTCCCCTTTTTTAGCTCCACAACTTCTCTGGACAACCTTTTCCAGTGTCTCACCACCCTCACAGTCAAGAAATTCTTCATAATATCTAATCTAAATCTCCCCTCTTTCAGTTTAAAAACATTACCCCTCATCATCTTGCTGCACTCCTCATATTTGTCTGTATGCAGATTATCCCTGGCATATTACTACAGGTCTTGTGTTTCTCTGCTATGCAGAACATTTGCAGGTTTGTATTCCCTTTCCAACATGTTTCAGGCTTGACAGAGTTGTCTCTCCAACATTTACCTAGCCTAGTAGCTGGAAATTTTCCAGATCCTCTTCTTGTTTTCCTGTGCAGTTTATACATGGGAAAACAAGAAGAGGATCTGGAAAATACTTTCATAGAACCATACAGTCACCAAATATTTTAGTTTGGAAAAAAAATATGGAGAGTCAACCCCTTTCTCAAAGCTCCACTCAGATGCAGTTGGTCTGGGCTATGTCCAGTTGAGTCATGAATATCTCCAAAGGTAGAGATCCCACAGGCTCTCTGGGCACCTGTTCCAGTATTTGACTACCCTCATGAAAATTTTTTCCCCTCATATCTATTCATAATTTCCCACTGTGTTGGGTTTACATGGCTAGATTTTGGTAGCAGGGGGGCTACAAGAGTGCCTTCTGTAAGAACATGCCAAAACCTTGCTCCATGCCGATAGAGCCAGTGCCAAATGGGTCTAAGATGGACCTGCCATTGGCCAAAGCTGAGTTCAACAGCGACAGTGATGAGCAGGGTAATAGAGTGAGGAGGAAGGAGTGGCAGAGACAACATGGGATGAACTGATCACAGTCCCCGTTCCCCATCCCCCTGTGCAGCTCAGGAGGAGGAGGTAGAGAAAATTAGGAGTGAAGTTGAGCCCAGGAAGAAGGGAGGAGTGGAGGGAAGGTGTTTTAAGATTTGTTTTTATTTCTCATTATCCTGCTCTGATTTGTTTGGTAATAAATCAAATTAAATTCCCCGAGTCAAGTCTGCTTTGCCTGTGATGGTAATTTCTGAGTGATCTCCTTGTCCTTATCTTGACTTATGAACTTTTTGTTGTATTTTCTTTCCCCTGTCCAACTGAGGAGAAGGAGTGATAAAGCAGCTTGGTGGTCACCCACCATCCAGCCAAGGTCAACCCACCACACACCCATGTTCCAACTTGTGTCTGTTGTCTCTCATCCTATTGCTGTGCACCTCAGAAGAGTTTGACTCCATCTTCACTTTATCTTCTGATCAGATAGTTGCAGACAGCAGTTTTCCCTGAGCCATCTTTTCTGTAGACTGAGCAGACTCAGCTGTCTCAGCTTCTCCTCATATGTCCAGCCCAAAACTGGACATAGTACTCCAGTGCAATCTCACAAGTGCTGAGTACAAGAAGCACCACTTCCCTGGAGCTGCTGGCTACTTGCTAATACAGCCAGGGATGTGGTTGGCCTTTGCCACAAGGGCGCAGTGCTGGCACAGAGCTGTTCCTCAGACAGTCAGCCCTCAGCCTGCAATGGTGCATGGGGTTGTTCCATCCTGTTGAACTTCATGAGATTTCAGTCAGCCCATTTCTTCATCCTGTCCAGGTAAGTGAAGGATGGTTTCCCTTCCCAATCTGAAGTCTATAAGAGGAAGAAGAGAGATATTTGGCTCTTTGTTACTTAGCTATAGAAAGTTTGAAAGGGATCTTGAAGACATTAACAAGGGTTGGATTTACATGTATCACACATAATTTAACCTAGGCATGAAGTCTAAGTTTATTGCTTATGTGCACTGTACAGACTTCAGGGAGAGCTAGTTGCCTCTGGGTGATTCCTCCTATCTTCCCATCCAAAACCAAGCATAACATCTCTTTCAATCTCTTCCTCTCTCCACTTACTACAGAGGGAAGCTCAATAACAAGCCTCATCATTAGTTAGTGTTCCAGTAACCTCAGCTTACTTATATAGGTTGTGCTGAACTTTTAGTAGACTCATTCCATCTGTAGTCAATAGATATTAGGTGCCTGGTACTAGACTCTGCCATTGATCCTACCTCTACCTGCACAAGAGTTTGATAGTAGCTTCCTTCCTTTTTTCCCCTCAAGAAAGAAGAAAGGGTTCCTGGAAAGACAGATGGGGATGAATGGATTAAGAAGAAAGGGTTCTGTGGCTAGCTGTTGGGGGAGAGGCAAGTCACACAGTGGGGCATTCTGTCTGCTATGTCTGCTTTTACTTCTTCCAGCTTGCTTTGATTTAAATTTTTGAAATAATGAGAATTTGATCCTGCTGAGATCTTTCTTTCTCTGCTTTCTTTCTTCAGAGGCAGCATATCCAATATTACACTGTCATGACAGCTGACTGGTCTGTGCAACAGAAGACTACAAATTGGTGTGTGATAAGTAAATCCTGAAGAAACAAGACAAAGGGGTAGGAAATATTGCAGGACCATTCCAGCCCAATGTACTGAGGTGGACATTTCTGGTGGAGAAGAGAGCATATCCCTTATGGTAACACATTTTGCTATACTGTGGTTTAATGTGTCACAGAGAACATTTTGCCTGAAAAAAACCCTTCAGAGGTGCCTGACAATTTGTCAGTCAAGTTTGCCCTGAGAGTACAAAGTATTTACCTAAGGATTCAAGCAAAGAGGCATCACAGTCATCATGCTCTGGGTAGCAGCTGGTTGCAGTGCAGGTTTTTTTGTAACTTTCTCCTATTTGCACAAGAAAGATACAGACTCTTACGAGTTTAAAAATTTATCCAGCAGACAACTGCAGAGCTGCCTCCCCCACAGGCCTCTCCCACATCCCCCCTCAAACATACCACCAGCCCCCCCTGGTTACACCCTGTAACCAGGAGCCAGGCACAACTGCTGTCATATACTCATCAGTGCCTCCTGGGCCGCATTACTTGGTTGTGTAGGTTGTAGGCCTGCGGGTACATAAAAAAAAAATTGCAGTTTTGCTTTAATGCATCTAAATTAGAGTTGCCTCTGGCCAATATCTTCATAAACTCATGCCTGCATACTACTGCTTTCTATTTCTACCCAGATTGCTTTTTCACTGCTAAAACTACATACATAATAAATTGCATATGACCGAGGCTTGACTTTTCCTACCAACACCCTATGATTACTTAATGGATTAGGAAAAATACATGAACGATCTTTGTCATGAAACTACATGTGGTGAGAATGGAGGAGCAGTACATAGCCTGTTGGATGAGATGACTGACAGGTGCCCTCCACAGAGGTAGTGATTTCTTAAAACTCATCTTAAAATTCATCTGTTTGGTGTATACAAAGCTACATATAATTGCACAAATGATATGTTGGTAAACTTCACATGCCTGGATTTTTTCCAACCACAACATGGGATTTCCTGCTTGACTCCAAAATCTTTTTCTATTTAATAGCTGGTGCAACAAAAAGAATGACCAGGTTAAACTTTATATTTTCATTTTGCTTTGAGTTGCTGTCCAAGGGTTTTTTTCTTACCTGTTTAAATTGTGCTGGAGAAAATGCTGAGAGAATGTCTGGCATATCCAATTTGGTTCCATTCTGAAAGAAATCACTCCAAGCTACTTTAGGATGGAGCTTATAGGACTTTTAAATATCTATTATTTATAAAACCATACGAGCATAGGGCTTTATAAAGCTCTGGCTTGGATTCTGAAAACAAAATTGGACTGCAAACTCCTTTTAGGTTTTAAAGTGTTAAAAAACCTCTTGCTGCTCACTTCATTTCTGCAAACAGATAAAACCAAGACCAATCCCTTGGCAGCTAGCAGAGATTGTAGGCAAAGGTTGTAGGTTTCCTTTGATATTTGCTCTAAACTCCTGATTGCAGCTATACTCAGCTACTCTCCTTCAAGTTAAAAGTCAAATTACACAAAGTTTGTTAAACTGTTCTTTCACAGAAGAATTACTGATCTTGACTATATGGCTTGTAATAGTAAATCCAAAGGGAAGCCAAGCTATCAGTGGGGCACAGTTCTCCCCAGGATTGGTGAGTGCATGGTGCCCACATCAAGAGAAGAACAGACCTTTCTAGATTCAGCTTTTGTTCTGTTTAATAGGTTCTTTGAGCACTGTGATGAAAATTCATTCTGATAGGCTTAATTATATTTTTCAGAGATAAAATTTTTCTGTTGCTTATAATAGATGGATTGATATAGCAGAGATGACACATTGATTGGGCTACTGCTACACATATAATTCAGTGTATACATTTTATTTCCTTTTAAAAATGTGTAGATCTTTAATACTGATGCTTTTTGAAACAAGTTGAGAAATGGCAAATCAGCAACTAACTTGTTTGGTTTCATCTAATCCACAGTGACTCTGTGCCCTAGATTCTTGTTCCTCATCCTGCTGTTCTCTTTTCACTGATGAAAACTGTTCATGATCAGCTTCCCTATGGAGCAGTAATGCCAGGTACAGTGAGAAGCAGAGCAGCTGAATGCCATAAAGAACGTAGTTCTTGAGCTGTTTCTTAGCTGGGCTGGTAGCCCCTTAATTTTATTAGGGGTACTGCTTTTGAAAGTGCAGGGGGTGAATTTATCAGAGGATAGAATCCTGTACTCATAGCTGCATTTAATTCGACCTGTATGTGTTCACCCACCGTAGTTCATCTGGATTTTTAAAAATGTTTGGGCACCTCCTGGGATTGGCAGAGTGTCTATTTGGGCTGCATTAGCCACTGATGTGCTTTTGCCTATCTGTGCCTGAGAGGCATGGAATATAAAATAAAAGAGGTGTGCCAGCAGAACACCCCTCTTACCCAAGTGCCAGAAGAACTGAGCTGAAAAAGATCATGCCACAGTCCTAAAAACAGTAACTGTCTACCTGAGGGTTCCCAAAGCTGCTAGCAGAGATGAAGAGCAGTAACAACAAAGAGCAACTTTTAGCCCATTTCTCCCCAGGGTGAGCAAGGTCACTGTGAGAACTCATCAAAAACAAACATAAAAGCCATGCTTGAGCTTTTCTATCTGACACTTCATACCAGGAAGGTCACACAGGCTGAGCACCGCTTCAGCACAGGGAACACAATTAAAATGTAAAACGACAGCAGACGGTGTAATTGTGAGTGGAAGGTTCATTTGACTGCTGCTTGCAAGTTGCTCTGAATCACTTCAGAAATGGTGACATCAATGCGAATGCTCCCAGCAGCAAGAGCCACTGTGGAAAATATTTATATCTTTGCTTAATTTCTGACAGCTAATGAGACCTATAGGGATTATTTGCAGAGCAAAAAGCACCTTGTTTTGGTTTGTTTGCTTTCTATTGCAGAATATTTATTGGTCTCCAGTCACTCCCTGATGACACTTTCTTTTTTCAGTCTTTGGCCTCTGCCATTCCAGATATAAATAAATAAGGAGAGGCTTTGCAAACTGCTCTTAAAAACTGCTTCTTTGCATTTCCCCTGTGAGACCTGTTTGCTCCTGTTTATTAAGTATTTGGAGCTGTTCACCTTCCTGATCTCTGGCACGGGAAAGCCGGGGGGTTGGGTCCTGAGCCAGCTTTTGCAACTTCCATGCAGGAAAGGCCTTACGTCTGTGACCTCACTGGTACATCCAGGCACGTACATGGACTGTTGTACCAAGGCAGCATCGTGGTGTCTGGGGCAGGATGTCAGGGTTTTTGGCTCTGCCTCATAAGCTGATTTGAAAGAAAAACTGTATTCAATGAAAGGTGATATGGAGAATTGTCCATGCCGAGCCCCCTGTGCAAACACAGATTAAGGAGGAAGATTTTGTTCTGTAAATAAGTTTGCCCTCTTTTACTATCTTCTTGGGACAGATATCCTTCTCGGGCTACGGCATGTACACACAGACACTGCCTGTGGCATAAACACTGACACACAAATGACTACCAAACAAACCGGGCGTCTCACAGGGTAGCATGAGCGCCCATATGCTCAGAAATAAGGAAAATAGCTTCAAAGAGGTGTGCAAGGCTGAATCTCTCTGTGCTCAGCAAGAAGTGAGTGTGATAGAAGTCATTTCACTTAGACATTGAATGGTTTCCCTTGGTCAGAGGCCTGATAATGACATGCCAGGAGGTAAATGTACTTTGTCTTACACTGTCTGTCCACAGATAAACCTGTCAAAAGGCAAAGTGATATCTATGATGTTCTTCTGTGTGCCTACAATACTGCAGCTGGTGAGCACTGGTGCTCAGTGTCACTTCCATTGCTTCAGACTAAGAGGAGAGGAACCACTCCATTGTAATGAAGATCATAAATGCTAATGTAGATTATTGGCTTGAACAGTGGAAATATATACAGGGTTCAATGTGGCCTTACCTGCTCACTACTAACTTCAGTTCATAGCTGATTGTGAAGGTTTGAGCATATAAAAATGCACTGATATAACATTAATTGGCTTTTATAATAGGTCTAGTTAAGCTGCTGAAAAAGGACCATGTGGACACAGTCTAATTTGGATGAGAAAGCAAATGGTTACTTCAATCGGTAAGGATTGTGGGGGAATGGTTGGGAAGTGAAGTAAATAGGAGTTGCAAAGTTTGGCTTCTTGTCTGCAGGGGGAAAGAGTATGAGAGGAGAATGAAGACAGTTGTGGAGCTGGAGGTTATAGCAGAAGGTCAGTACTATGTGTGTGTGAAGGTACAGCAAAGGGAAAAGAAATCCTTCAACTTTCCCCATTTATTTGAATTTTTTGTTGCTACCAAATTGAGAGTTTTGTACTTCCTTTTTAGTTAGCTCTGCTATGTATAAATTCACTCCTTAAACTATATTTGTGTCATTCACTGTTTTGTTTATTCTGCAGACCAGGTACTTAGAAAATCTTAAAGAAACCAGTACAATACTCTAGGGATGCTAGGTCAATATGCCTTTCCAGACAAAACTGTGTGAAGTTTAGCAGTTTTGGCTAGCTATATTTTATTGAATCCATTTTCTTCCTTATCTAATTTTTTTAAATTAGAAATCAGCTTATTTCTTAATGGAGAATTTCAGTGGAAAGTTATTTGCAAATTTCACTTTTGGCGGATTTAGTCAAAAAGTTGATTAAAACAGGGATAGTGTTTCGATAACAAACTGAAGTCCTGGAATTTTTATCATAAGGTTACTCTGTACTAAACTTATTTTTCTGTTTGTAAAGCTCTGCAAAACACTTGGGATGAAAGACTGAAGTAAAGTTTGAAGTGAAGTAGATGTTGTTTGGATTTGGATTGCATTATAAAAACTTTTCTTATCCTGTAACACCTTCTTCTCCATAGTTAATAGCTTCCCTTTCCTCCCAATTGTTAAAAGCTTTTCAGTTATGTTTGCTTCATAAAATCTTTCGTATAATGGGAAATTCTGCATTCCATCTTTGTGAAATTACTATCCAAAAAGCAAGCATATTCAAGGAATCACATTTGTTTCAAACTAAACCTAAATTTGCTATTCCATACCTAAATTACTTTGGGGGGTGCAGGGGAAGATGAACTTAAGTCTTTGAGTACCAAAGGCTGCAGAGAAAATCAGTGGGAATGGGACTAATTCTGTGACACACAGAGGACATCCAGATCCTATAGGGTAAGGCTCTGATACATTTTCCCATCTCCCATTTTGGCAGGTTGCAAAAATTGAAAATCTCCTCGCATGGTCATACTAGATCTTATTCGTCTTTTGTTGACACTCTTGAGGAAAAGGAGGAATTATAATATAAATAACACCAATGAATTTTCTGAGTGCATTTTCACTTTCAAATGAGGACACTTTTTGCTCCTTTGGATGCAGCAGAGTTACAGATAAAGTAAGAAATGCACCACAAAGCCACAGAAAAGAACTTCTTTTCAGAATGGGAATGCATAGCCTTTCAGGTCTCCAAACAATGTCTATATCACAAGAGAAGAAATCTAATCATCTGAACCATCGAATTGTGGAATTATCCAGGTTGCAAGAAAGCTTGGGGGGTTATTAGTCCAGCCACTTGCTTAGAGTCAGCTACCTGACAAGACCAGTTTTGTTAGGACTTCAGGTCCTGAAGTCAGGTCTTGAAAACCTCCAAGGACAGAGATTTTACAGCCTCTGCCACTCTTTAGGGTATTTCTCCATTGCAAATTGCAAAGAAATTCGAAAGAAAGTTTGTGGAAAGCATTGCCATATACCACGGGAAGTCATTATTCCCTTTTACTTAGTGCATGTTGCACCATATCTGTATCCAGTTTTGGGCCCTTGGTGAAAAAAAGATGTTTCTGATCATATTTACAGTTTTATTGTTTTATTTCAACTAATTAAATTTATTTGGTTTGTCTAGATCAAACAACTTCAGAAACACACTGGGGAAACTGAGCAGAGTTTTTTTTTTGGTGACTGATGTTTTTCTTAAGTTGTGTAATCTTAGGAACTAAAAATAGCCTGAACTATCTGGTTTGATTTTTATGAGATACTGTTGTCTAAAGATAACTGGAGCTTGTGTGCGTTCCCAGTTGCTCCAAGACAGAGGATGTACATTCTTGAGCAGAGGTCTTCTTCAGATTCTGTTACATACATACAACTGTTGTGTATGTAAACAGTTGGTTTTCCTGTATAAGAAGTCAAATG
>KZ506011.1:76160-101727 GCA_002844005.1 Limosa lapponica baueri
AGCCATAACCATCAGTGGGAGTTGTGATGAGTTGCACCTGGACTTTGGGGGATGGCTGGCAACACAGCCAAAACACTGTCTGGACTGGGGACCTAGATATTTTGTTCCCATGAGAATATGACTATAGGTCAATTATCTTACTCTACAAATAGTGGACAGCCCAAGAGCCCTATGAGCTCTCCTCTATGGCAGTGGTCTGCATGCCAGGATCTCCCCTTTTGTGAGGAGGCTCGCTTAATGTTCTACTCCTCGAAGCTGAGAGATTCTTTACCACAACATATTGTCAGTAAGTGACTAATAGCATGCTAAACTTTGAAATCTTAGTTGAGTAATATAAAGGATTGATTGCGCATATATAATCCTTTAAATATAAACCGTTGACCAAGTCTGGGACTAGAATTGGATCCAGCCACACCTAGACTCCTCCCTGAGAAGGAGTTTAGAAAGCAAGGGGGTCCTTTCTGAACCTCATGACTGAATGGGAGGGTCTCCCTAACAGCTTGTCTGACCCTGTCCTCTATGCAGTAAATAATCAAGTATTAATTAAAATAATAATACCTTGCCATCGAATCTCGTAAAACAGTCACATTTACTACTAATTTTGTTAAATCACTGTTTCACCTTAATAAATATTTCACTACTTCTCTCTTAGAAGTGAAATTAATCACTCTGCCCACGACACCCCTAGATTATCAGATTGCTGCTTTTCAGTTTATGGCATTCTGTCTTGGTTTCAGTCCAACAATAGATTGCATTAGAAAAACATGACTAACCTTCAATTTATTTTTTTTTAATGAAGAGGGGGGTGGAAAAATTAAATTCCCCCTCTAGCATAACAATATTGCTTTCACTGTCTTTTGGCAGCCATAAATGAAAGACAGACAAATTTTGGAGACAAAACTTGGTATATCACTTCCCTGTTGACCTGAGTGAAACTCTTTGAATCGTGGGAAAAAAGATTGTGAAATATACACATACATGCAAGTGAGCTTGTCCAAGAGAAATTTTCTATCTATCTCCTTTTATGTGATATGGGAACTTGTACCTTATTTAATTAGCTTTTGCAGCTGAACAAAACATCCTCTTAATGAAATCTACAAAACAAGACAGTTTGAATTTCTTTCTTTAATATCCTTAGGAATACACTCATGGTGAAATCAGTAATCATGAGATCTACCACAGCTGCAAAATCATAAATCTCTCATTGTAACTTTTGCATGAGTTCTTGGTTTTCTCCTGACTGATTGCTTCTTGGTATAGTTTAAAGTTTCTGTTCCCTTTTAATATTGCAGCTTTTGATATTTATAGGTGGAAACATATGACTGGGGAGTATCTGGACCATTGCATAGACAAATCTGAATATGACTTATTTATAGCCTTTCACTTTCCAGAAATGAACTCTGGGCTGTGAGGAAAACTAAGTATTTCCTGGTGGCTGCTTGTACTGAGATCAGTGTAAGCTCCATGCTTGGGTCAGGGGAAATGAAAGAAACAAAATCCTAGTTCCTTGGGTTAAAAACTATAAATCCTGGAATTGCAGCTGAACTTTCATCCTGAGCATGCCGCACATCTCCTCCAGCTCTGCTCAGAACAGCTAAGAGCCAGGCATCTAGGGCAGTTCCACAAGTGACACTGAAGTACAATATTAGAAATGGACTCTCAGGCTGTTTTTTTGGGCTCTACCAGTACAAAAAAGAAGGTCCCAGAATTCTATGAAAGGATGACCATGCCTTCTTTCAAAAAGTCTGGCACATAGACCAGGAATCCTGTTCTTACGCATGTACCTGCCTGCAGCCTGGACTTGAGTGTATGCATGAGAATTTAAAACCGAGATTTCAGATAGGGTTTCCTATTCTCTAGCTGTGGTAGTTCCTGGCTCTGTATCCAACTGATGTGATACCATGTGAGACCCAGGACCTGGCTTAGAGCCAGCTAGAGCCAGTAGCCAGAGGTTCACTGTTGATCTATTCATCACAGTAATGATGGTATAAGAAATCACAAGTCCTTTTTGAGAATCTTGTCTTTATTTTTATTTTGAATTTCTTTGGGTTCCTTCTTTCATTGTATTGAGATTCTACCTCTAGCCTTGACTACTCCTTGAGACTGGGAGGATGCTGCCAAGCTCAGGTCACCAAGCTGCTCATTTAAGAAATCAGTGAGCCCTTTAAATCTTCAACCAATAAGGGACCTGTCTGTTTCCTTGTTTTTTTATATGCATGTATGTTTATATGTGTCTACAAACCTACATATATATAAAATACATGTAACTATAATTTCCTTCAATATTCTAATAAAATTCTGGATACCTAATTATTGTGTGCTACTGATATACAAGTGGAAATTGCTGAGCCCAAAGTTTCCAAGGTTTTATTCTTCTATTAACAACCAGATATTCTAAAGTCCGAGAATGTAGTGTATAAATATTATTAGCATATAAATAGTTTATAAACATTATTAGTCTTTTATGTTGTGATTTATGCATATGTTTAAATATACCCTCAAGTCTGATACCTTAAATGAGAATTGCAATGTTGACCTGAATGAAAACGCTTCTCTGAATTGGTACAGCAGCAATTTAAATTATGACCACGTTTATATATTAAATCCTTCTCTTCTGATTCTTTTTTCATGGAGTTTATAGAAGCAAATAAAAAATTACATACTTTGCAAGTTCGTTCTTATCTCAAAGCATATATCAACAAAGATGGAAACATCCTTTACATTTGGGTCAAGCTACAAATGTTAAGGGTAAGTCCTCCTCTTCTAGGAAACAAAGCTTTTGAGTACATCCATACAATTTTTGTGAGCTGAAAGCCCTTCACCTTCAGGCTAATTAGTGAGATCTGGCTCACACCTTTTAGGCTGGGGGTGAATCCTCACGGGGAGCAAGTGGAGCTTGATGGGAGCTTGGTGTTCAAGAGCTCTTATGGACACAGTATGGGCAGGGAGGGTGCCAAGACCTAAGACTGAAACAGGGATCAAGCCAAACTGATGGTGTATATGCACCCTCTGATGGTTGTTTCAACGCACCTTTTAATTTCTATTTTTTTAGAGAGAAAGGCTAATAAGAGAGCTGTGGTAGTGAATACTTAAGTCTCTTTATTATATCCTTGAAAAATGAACTAAAATGTTTTCCAAGAACAGTTTTGCTTGAAATGTAATCTAAATTAACCTTTTTCTCTCAAGGGTGAATTCAATGTACTGCAGTTATTGCTGATTAGCTGTACGTGCAGACATACTTTGCCAGAGTCATATGCTGGTTTGTGTTTATCTTAATTCATTCTGAAAAGAAAAGGTCAGAAAAGGAGAGAATCCAGCGTAGAGGAGTGGAATTGATTTGGAATGGCAATATGAAATGTTGTGATAGGAAAAGTGCTAAAAACAGCAAAAAACAGCTAAAAGGATTGAGGCATTTGTAAAAGCATAATGTGGAAAGTGTGAAAAGAGACAAAAGAAACCATGGCTGCCTGATTCCCGTCACAGTGCTTTCATGATCACCTGTGTAGTACATGTTGTACGCTGGTTGTGACCCTGCCATAGCATCACGTGGGAGAACTCACAGCATCTCTTGTGGTGGGGTAGGGTTTAGTCCAGATGACCTCAGCTGTTACTTTCTTTCCACCCACCAATACACATCATTTTTACATGTGCTTTTATTCTTCTGGGGTATTCTAGATTAGAACAATAATTTCTTTGGTAAAAAAAAAATTAAAATAAGGAAATTAATGTTTCCTCTATAAACTCTCTCTATAAAATGAATCTGCTCTTAGCTGGTCACCAAGCCACACCTGTCCTGAGTTCAACTTTCCTATTAGTTTTGATAAAAAATAAACAAATTTTGCTTACCTGTTTTTTTGACTAAAATATTTAAGAACTTCAGTGCTAAAAGTTACGCTGAAGATAGTAATTAATAATCGTGGCCTGCAAGCCCACAAATCTGCAAAGTATTTGCCTCTGTGTTAAAGACAAAGAAATACTTACTCTGCAAATAGTGTGTCAGAATAATATTCAATAGCTGCTTAAACATGCAATCAAATACAAATGCTATAATGCTTCTAAGACCCTTAGCTTGTCACTAAAGACCAGTGATTTCCAGGCATACATTTCCATACATGTACATCCATTATAAAAATCATTCTCCACAGCCACCTTTCTGAAGAGTCCATTTTGTTTATAGAAGGCACATATTCGATGTCCATAGATTTAAAGTGCAGATGCAGAAGTGGAGACACACATGAGAAGTAAATCAAAATGATCTCTCCAGCTCTCTGAGTGGAGGGCTAGCTCTATTTTGACTGCAACTCACTGCATCCAAATTGCTACTCCAGCTGTTGGGACTCACCTGAGGAGTGCTGTCTTTGACGAGTGTATTTATTATACACTATCAGGAATAAATAGCAAAATCACAGATAGTCTGTTGGAACATTTGCTGTTCTGTGTCTCCTAAGTTTTACTTGGCTTCAAGCAAATGTGAAGCGTGAATTATACTATGGCATACTATTGACTGCAGCGTGTTCCATTTGGGAAGTAGGGGTGAGCTCTGGACCATGCTCAACTCTGTGTCACTGAAGTCTGAATTTGTTGTGGCCAGTAGTAGTGCTAAAGTTGTTAGGAAACTCCAGTAACCTTGTCAAAGATTGACACTTACACTTTACCTTCATGTGTTCCTTCAGACATTCCTGTGCAGCAGCTTGGATGCCACCCTGTATTAACCGCAGTCACTGGAGACAGAAGATGAGCTCTCCAGGCACTGGGCTTAGCTGCACAAGGAGGCAGGTTGTCAGCACGCCATACATCACAGGAAGGTTTGGCTCTTGGGGACATATATGAGGCACGCTACATCAGGACAAGTCTAGAGCAGAGGTGGGCTGGCAGAGCCTTTTGTCCTGTCTTCATAGAATGCAGTCGTCAATTAACATTTTTAATTCATAATTTTTACTCATTTGTGTTTTCTGTTTTCTGTTCCACATTGACAGGATCTTTTGTTTATCCCTTCTATTGCTACTGTTACTATTTAATTTATGCAGTTTACTGATTCAATCACAGCATGTCATTCATTGCAAACAAACCCTTCTTTTCCTTTCACATTTTATTGTCAATTATTTCCTGCCAGCAGGGGTCACACAACGACCGCAGCTTCCCAGCGCCACTGCTGCCCTAGTCACTGATGCCAGCACATCACTTCTGGGCAAGAGACGCTTGGAAACGCTGCTCAGAGTTCAGAGAAAAGAGAGCTGAGAAGGATCATTTTATTACATAAATATTTTCTGGGAAAGATTCAGTCAAATCTGTAGCATTATATATTTTGGAAGATCAGCTTTTTTTTTAATGGTCATCATATTAAGTGTTGTAATAGTTCAGATAAATATACCCATTCTGCACTTCACTGTGCTTGCAGGCTGTTATTGCTTTCCCGCTGTTAAACTTGATTCACCAATCTCTGCTGCAAATTAGTATAAAACTTCCTCTAGGAAAGTAAAAAAGAAGCAGTTGACTGTTGGAACCCTGCTAGGAAAAGCAAATTGACAGTCAGAATTGAAATAAAAACATTAATATTTTATGATTTCATATCTGATATGCCTGTTAGAATTGTCTCCTTAGTGAATTTAGCTTCAAGGAAAACAGGTCATCAATGAAGACAGAGCAGCTAAAGACTGAATTTGAAAAAAAAGACTAGTGGGATGTAGTGTGAAACCTTTAGCTCACTTATTCATAGTACTGGTATTTCAACTGCAAAAAAATTAAGGATTCCACCGAGGAACCAGCACTCCTTTGCACTAGGCACTGAGCACACAAATACTAGAGAGACAGTTTTTTCCCAAGACAACTGTAATTCTGGATGGATTGATAAAAACAGTGACTAAAAATCTTCTTTCTTGTCACTGTTAGCTATTTGGGAGATTCACAGCTGCCTCTCTTACAAAGATACCTGAATGTTGATACCCTTGGATGTTACCTGCAGGCTGACTAACAAAGCATAGGCTTCAGAGGACACAAAGTGCTGCTTTCACCTCCCTCTGTACCCTGCATCGTGAAATCTATGAGAACAGCACATTTGACAACTGTGCTGAAGTTCGGGTTTAAATTTTTGGGGAGAGAAGGTCCAAGCCATGGCTGTGGCAATACTACGGAGAAGGGCAGGGCTTGCAGTAAGGCCATCGTCCTGCCCTGCCAGGAGAGCTCCATGGCTCCATTCTCCAGTTTCAGTCAGGAATCTGGACTCGCATGCAAGTCTGAGCTACAGGTGGCTTGGTGGCATTGGGAATGGCCTGTGCACCTGTCACCACACTTCTGCAGACTGCAGGATGTGTCTGAAGCCAATTTCTAGCCCTTAGGCACATGAGAACTCACTTAGATCTAGTTTCAAATAAGCAGCATGGAAATATCTTATAAAGGAAAAGGGAGGGGAGAAAAAAGATTCCAGTCTATGACTGTGAAGATACTCTAAACTGTAATTTCTACTACTTGACTGCCCATTAATGCTTGTTCATCTTATTTTTTGTAGTGAACTGAAGTGATTAAGATCAAAAAGTGCCAGGAGAAGAAAAATCAGAATTGCCAAAGGGTCACAGTCTTTTAGCCAACTTTGAAAAGAGACAAGAAATGAGAGGATGAGTCTGCATACCCGAAAAGAAAGAACAGAAGAGGGGTCAGTAGCACCGTGAGATAGACATGCTCAGTAATTACTATAATGACAATATTAAGTAGAGATGCAGCAACCCGTCTGTAACAGAGAGAATGGGCTCACTAAATGAAGTTAAGGCTAATACCTGACTTACTTTATCTGCATATAACCCTGCTTCTTCAAAAGAATTACAAATGAGTAAATCATTACCCTATTAGACCAAGAGTTTTAAATCAGATATAAAAATTCAGAATGTAGTCATAATTTGTTCATTTCTGTGAAAGTTTTCATAACCTTCAATTATTCTCATGCAAATGCCCTGAGAGCTATTAAAAGAGATACAGAGACGCACTCAGCATCTTCCATTTTAAGACTCTGAAGGTCTATGCTTTATCTTTTACAAACACTGAGACACTGAAGTGAGACCAACTGGTGAGCTTTAAACATTAGACTAGGAATTGTAAGATGAGTGTAGCTCGAGAGCTCATTATCTAACTTCCTAGGATATTATTGATGTTGTTAATTTCCTTCTGTCAAATAGGCAAAGATAATGTGAGACACTGTATGACCAGGTCATTCCAAGAAGAAATAATCAAACATTTCCAGCTGCAAATGCTTCTTCATTATGTGACAAATGATGGCCTTTTCATGGTACAAAATTACACTACAAATCATGATATTAATGTATGAGATATGTTCTAATTCTGTCCTAAGCTGCAGGATACCTGTGGTGGAAGAATTATCCATTTACCCAGAAAGATTATGCAGTGCGTAGCCAAAAAAAATATTAGTCAAACACCCTCCCAAGGGACGTAGGCATTAGTGTTGTGAATCCTCGTCTACTTGATGAGAAGTTTCAAGCAGGAGGTCTGTCAAGATCAGATTGTGAGAAAAAACTCATAAACACCCTAAGTGTAGTACCTCAGAAGACATTAGGAAGAAGAGATGCAAGTAATGCAAAGGATGCTGGGTGGCAAGTCTCAGTGAAACATTTTCTACCAGTTGTGCCCTTACTCAAATTCAGATGGAGATAAAACAAAATGGAGCTTCTTGCAGGAAGCCCCATTGTGGCAACACCTCAGAGATGTTGAGCAACAGAAAGTGAACAAGAAGGACAAATGGTGTCATGTCTTCACCAGTACTAATAAGGCAGGACCCTTAAAACTAAAAGGACTTTTGCAAAAAAACTGTAAAAAGGAATGAAAGTGGTTCGGTTCTTTAAATGCTCCGAAAGAAGCTATATCACCATTTCTGGAGATGAGCTCAAACTTGTGACACGGCACTGTTCAGCACAGTGTAGCAGAATGAGTGATAATCTAACATCAACCAGTATCATGCCTCGGTTCATAAAACCAGCTTCTCAGATTCTGGTTCTCAAGCTGTCTGTTGGACCCTCTGCTTCTACTGCATTACACCATGAAGATCTGCCTTCACTTTCCTGTGCTCTTTTGACCTTCTAATAAAACTTCTAGAGATGCTGTTATGAAGTTAGGTATGTGACAGACATCCTCAGATATCACCCAGACCCCTGAAAAGTTTTGTGGCTGCTTCACCCCTGTGAAATTTCCAAATTCCTTCTTGCTGTAGAGCTGTGAAAGCAGTTACTAACAAACACCCTATGCCCCAGAAATTTGGAGTGAGTTTTCCTCTTTCCTTGCTTTGGAATATCTGTTCTTGACACACTGAATCTTGAGTACTACTTAACATCTTTTAAAGGCTAAGTGTGTGGTGGTAGTGATCTGTAAAGCCTTTGTCAGTAAATCTTTTCAACAGATTGCTAGTGTTTAACCACCACTTGAGGGAATGCTTTATGTGTCTGTGAACATCACTCTATCCAGAAGATACTGAGAAGTTGGTACTTCCAGGCAAATTCTTTTAGACTGTGCCTGGGGAATTGTGTTTTGGCACAAAGATGTTAATCCTACTAGGCACAATACTGTCTTCACTGCTCATGTGTCATTTTGCAAAAGGAGGTCTTCAGACCTCTACATTATTTGTTTTTACTACTTTTTCTATTCTGAGAAGGAAAATAATCTCAACCCCTTGTCTTGAATAGAGCTTCTTAACTGGCGTGAATGCTGACCCAGACTGACAATGTTCATTACAAAGCCCAAAAATTGATTATTTTCTTGTTTTGCAGTTGTAAAAGTAGTCAGATTTACAACCCAGTCTTTTAAACATCTGATAGGCAAATGCTCTGCAAGCCTTCCACAATAGCAACATCTTTTTGCAAGATTTATTGGCTGCCAATGGGAAAAAGATAGAGCCTGTGTTGACTACCGAAGTGCACCATGCAGCTGCAAGTTTATAGCCTAAAGAAGGTAATGGAAAGATGTACCACTCATAATGCAGGTCCACAATCAAGCATCTTGACTAATTTACAGTATACAGCAGGGTAGAATTATAATTCCTTTATCACCATGACAGTAATTCAGTGAAATGCAAGACCTTTTTTTTTGCATAACAAATACGCATTTTTATAATTCTTTTAAATGTTTACAGAAAACAGGACTGTGAAAACAATGCAGGGGTATAAGATTTCAGAATACAGTGTACACCTTTAAGTGCTGCTGTGTTTTACAAGACACCAGGAAAAATTAGAACATTACAGTGGGTACAGCTTGGCCTTTTGTGCTTGTTTATAGGTATTAACAGCATGTTTTTAAGAAACCTAATAGCATCAGTTCTCATTTTGTTGAGAGAAATGAACAATTGACAATTACCAAGAAGGATCTCTTAATTTCTGAAAAGTTCATTACATTCCAGAAAAAACCACAAAACCCCAACCATCTAATATTAGGTCACCTTCCTTTCGGGTTTGAAATATCAACTTTCACAGATATACATGCTCTGGAAAAAGAAAACATTAACTGCAGCTGATGAATTAAAAAACAGCAGGTGGGAAGAAGTTATATGACACTACAGGTAAATTAGATGAGTGGTAGTTTACGGACTAGTAGCACAGGAAGTAAGCAAGCTATGGTTGAAAAAATCCCTGTATCTAAAATGGCACCACTGCAAAGTTTTATCTGCAAAAACAAAGGTAACACCACTGTTTTAGGAAAGTGAATATATTTATATGTACTTAACATATATGTACACCTGACATTACTGGCACCAAACCCACTTTATGAAAAAAAACTAAGACACTTGGCATTCTGCTGTACAGCCATAAAATCATATACAAGTAGTGTCCATCCCTGCAGCTTGTAGTGTCATCTAGTCTCTTGTACGGAGAATTAACAGAGGAGGAAAAGGCTATTACATTGTGTTAGGTGAATCAACCCAATTAATCTTTTGCTCCCCCACATTGAGTCCAGTGTTCGGTTTTATCTCACAGTTTATTACACACCAGGCAGTGAAGTTTTAAGGAAGACTCTGGCCATGACTCAATTGTGTGGTGATTTTGACATGAGTACCACCATCTTGGTTCCTACTCCTTCTGCCCACCCATGGACAGCTTTTTCTATGCACAGAGACTGAAAGGGCAGTTTCTTATGGTAAGAATAAACAGCAGTGGTACGTTAATGGGAGTCTTTATCCAGCCTTCCCACCAAAGTCCCTGATAAATGCGATACTGGAAAACAGTTCTGCAAGATTTTCATGTGGAAGTAGCATTAAAAAATGGGGTTTCTGGAAAACAGTATTTTCCATTTTGAAGGGTGCCCATTATTTGGAAATTTTTCTGTCTTCCTGAATGGAAGAAAGCCATTCCTTAATATTCGGTGTGAGACAAAGATTCTTTATAGGCTATTTAAACATATCATATTCTTTCAACTCTTTCGAGCTTTTATAAGTTTCATTTAGTGTTGAAAGTTAGAGCATCTCAAGAGGGTGACTGAACCTTTTCAGTTTAGACACTCATCTTAGTGTGAGATGAATATCTCTTGGAAGTATTTATCAGTTTGTATTGATTCTAGGTAGGTAGTTCAGTTCACACGTGCAATTTTAAAGTGTTTAAAGTTATCAGAGGGGAAATTTAGCCATCGGTATAATTTGGTAAGAATTAAGGGATGCCATAACTCAAACACTTGGAAGTCTTTTGAAACAAACATCCATCTATAGCTGTCTCATGGCCTTGAATGTGAGTGATTCTGAAGAGGTCCTTCTTGTTTTCTTTTTTCATTCAGATTTTCTATTGGAAAACACATCTGTTGGTCACTCAGAAATTTAGACTTTCTAATAGCAAATATATAACAAGCAAAACAAAATTATTTCCCTACTTTGCTAAAACTTAATGGTGTATCAGGAGAAGAAAATATGTTAGACTAAACAGCTGGAGAGAAAGGCAAAAGATCATTATTATTTCACTGTTTGTGGTGGCACCCAAAGCCACCTGTGAGTAAAAACATACATGCATGGAAAAAGCCAAGCCAAAAGAAAAAAAAAAAAAAGACAAGTGAAAAATGTCTCTTAAGAATACAGAGTTATCTGGAAAATGTTTGTTCAACTAAGGTAAAAAGAGAGAGAAGAAAGAAGGACCCTGAAATATTATGAAGAGGTTCGCCAGAGCAGTAGAGCAGGTAGACCTGTTTTCAATCACAGGAAGAACTATAAGTCATAAATTCTTCAGGGCAAATCCATCTAAAAAGTTCATTCTCCAGTTTCTGTATGGAGAGATTATTTTCTCACTTTAAGAATCAGACACTTCAGATGAGAGAGCCAGGGGAACACAGAGGTAGAAGGGCAGAAATTAGAGTTCACCAGTAGCAGCGGTAGCAATGCTTTGAAAGTATAATTCATAAGAGGGTAGATAATAGACTAAGACAGAAATGTGAATGCCTCTCTCTCCTCTTTCCCCAAAAAGGTAGCTTTTGTGCAAACAAATGAGTTTGGCAGACCCCCTGAATATCAGGGTACATAAGCACCTTGTGGGCTTATGGGGGGGTTGAACTAGATGATCTTTGAAGGTCCCTTCTAACCCTTACCATCATGTGATTCTGTGATTCAATGCTTTTCTGGCTTGTTAGCATATATTTTCAGTTATTATTGTTGCATAAATTCCGCCTTGGTGTAACTTATTTTGACTTAATGGTTTTTTTCCCAGGAATGTGTTTAACCCTACATGTCTCTACTGTGGTTGAGGTTTTCTGCACGAAGCTTGAGATTGATTCAGTGATGACATCTATGAACATATTGTGCTTACATCCAAAGGAAGCTCTTTGGGAGAAGAATAGATGGATGGGAAAAGGAGAAGGGGAAGACTGGAGCAAATGAGAGGACTAATGGAATTTAGGAAGGTTGTGGAGAAAAAAATGAAATGATGGGTCTTTTCTTCCTAGAGATTTCCTTGATGATAAATTACTGCAGTGCCCTTAAATCAAGAGAGACAACTTTCAGGATGACCTGCTTTGGAATATGGCAGCCTGACTGCAGAGTGAAGTGTCTCAGCAGGAGCATTTAAGACTCACATTTTCCACCAGAAAGCAGCTGAAATTCAGTATATCACCCTTTCAAGTCTGAAGAAAATGTTTGATGTTTTGGATAGTGCTCCTGCCATTTTGTAAACCCACTGCCAGATTAAGCATTCATCTGAAGTGCCCAACCTCAGCACAAGCAGAAGTGGCAGGTGGACAGATGCTTTCAGGCAGGGGTTTCTGGAATGTGTTCTGCGTTGTGGTTCAGGATCTTCAGCTTTTATTTATTGTCCTATGCAGAGTTTTGAAGCATGGAAATTCCATCACCTACAGATTTAATTATCATCTCTCCACTGTATACTGTATACTCAGACGTATTTACCCCCCATTATATAGACATCTGTAAGAAGGCCCCCATCTCTGTAGTTTGTATTCATTATATATTCCCAGGTAAACCTGTTTCCTCCTGTTGACAATTCACAACTCATTTTCTAATCTTCCCTTAAGGTAACCCTCACTCTTTTCCATTCACATAGCCGTAAGAGACACACAGGAAAACTAAGCCACAGTGATAAATCCTGAAAATGGTGATTTTTGTGAAGCTCTGAATTAAAAATATTGAATTTTGTGCTTCCCCTGTGGATATATGTTTTTGCCCACATTTCCTTATAATACCTAGAGTTGCATTCAGTTGAATTACGATTGTGTTCAGAAAGCTATAATGAAGGCATCAGAACTGCGTGGCAATTCATCAACATTTTCTTCAAAAGAGCAAAGATTTTCTGCCTTGAAAAAGCTGTAAACTCTTCACACAGCTCCTGGTATTCAGGAAGAGAGGGTCTCTCCTCTGGGTTTCTCCACTGAAGTTGGTTCAATCATCTCCTCCTTTTCTGTCACTGCTAGTGGAACAGAGAGGGTGGTTTGCGCAATGCACCCAGCATGACAGTAGGTTGTAAGCCATGTGCAGAGATACCATTACGACTTCTCTGAATTTTATCATTGATACTGTGAGGTAGAAAAATGGAGCTTTTGTCCAGAAACACAGTTTCTTTCCTCAGCTCTTGCCCCAGTTTTCAGGGGAGCTGTGATTCAGCTACTCTTGGTGTTTTCAATCTGACCACTGGATCAGCTGTGATGGGAAATAGTCATGGAAGGGATGGGGAGTCGAGCACTGAGTGTGATGATGTGGTGGGCAGGGTTGGGGCTCACCACTTAGGAAGCTACGATCGCTTCTGCTGGCACAGTGCATTCTTTAGAGCTGTGTGGCTGATGTGCCCAAAAGCTGGGCTCTGGGCACTCTGCCAGGGAGTGTGTGTGCAGGGGGGGTCATAACCAAGTGGGAAAGGGGAGCTTTGTTGCCACTTGTCCTAATCTTATGCACTGGTAATGTCTTGCTTATTCTTGAGAGAGGGGAAACAGCTAGTATGCATATTCAGTGATTACACTGAGTAACTTCTGGTAGTGATAAACAGTATGGTCAATGATTAGACAACTGTGTGGCATACTTGCAGCTTATGTGCCACTGTTTCTGAGTGGAATTCATTGTTTGTTACACTCTTTTGTGAGGAGAAAAACAAACCAGCTTTCCTGAAATCTTTTAGATCACAATTGTAAATGTGGATGCAAAATCCTTTTACAAATGTATATTGATAAATGAAGTGTTATTTAGGAATAAATTTACCTTCATGTTTATGTTACTCTGTGTATGAATTATGGTACTATAACAAAATCACTGAAAAAATATGTAGTCCTAATTATGAATAATATAGCAGCATCTGCAAAGCTTGGGTAGGTGCCAACATGAAAGCCGATGTTATTTTGGTTTAAAGGCTGGAACAGTGGTTTCTGAATACAGAACATCTTTCTTGCATATTTTATAGCTCTGGGAACTGGCTATGTCAAACCCATTCAAAGCTTATGACTTGCATAAATGTTCATGGCATGAATTGGAAGGTAAGATTTTTAAGAACATGTTTAAAGTTAATTGCTTTAGGTTAGGTATCTCTGTACAGGACTTTTAGCAATAAAAGGATAGAGGTGTTTTAGTGGCAGAAGCATAACCACAAAAGACAGACTGTTGTCAGAGCAGTGGATCAGTTATGCAAGACAATTCTAAACAATCACATCAACTAGCTCAGTCTTTGCCAGGCAAAAATGCAAATTTTGATCGGAACAAAACCAAACAGAGTAATCTAACTGTATTCTAATTGCACAAAAGGCTACGTCTACTCATGAAAGATCTTCAAATGTCTTTTTTTTGCAACCTAGTCTGAGAGAAATAATAATAAAGAAGACTTTTCAAGGAAGTAAATGCAGTTTAATACTGTTTCTGTTGAAATAACAACTGGCTAGCCTCATCATACATTATCCATTTCATAAAACTTGCATAGTTTTCTTAGTCGTATGAAAACAGCATAAGCACAGAAATCGTAACAGTTTAAAAAAAGTGCCTAGACATAGAGATTAGAAGTCCCAACAGTCTGTATGCTTGTGGAGTTTTGAAATAGTAAGAGAAAGCAAAACAGTGCAAAATATGTAACTTGGTTATAAATTATGACAGGGAACAGTGAAACCTAAGTCAAATTATTTTTCATGTTGTCTTTAAACAGATGTGGCTTCCCTTCCCTGTGCTTAATGGAAAATAGTGATCTGTTAATTATGATTACTTCAGGAAAAATCCCACCCCTCCATGTCCTTCCTCAGCCTTCATCTCTCAGATCAGCTGTGTTAAAACTGTGCCTGAAAAGTAGTCAAAGAACATGTGACCTTGTCATCTGGCACTTTCTCCAAAGAAGAAAAGATATTTCCTTTCCAACCAGGGCGTGATGGTGATGGCAGAGGAAGGCACACAGCTCCTCTTCCCGGCACAGCAAAGGGTCACACAGTCCTGGAGGGGCTTGTGCTGAACAAGGTGCTGACATAGGGGCTGGTATTGCTCAGGGAGCAGCACAAGAGGGCAGACCCAAGGAACCGTCAGGTTTACTTGGCCTTCCAAGCTGCAGCCTATGCAGTGGAAACAGAAGATTTGGATGGGTATTACGCTATTTGACTGTTTTCACTATAGTAAAGGTCTGCTTATATCAACAGTGCTAGATGGTATAATGTACCTATTAATAACAAAAATGTTTTTTTAAAATTGCATGAGAAAGGGTAAGTAGAAATACTGAGTACTTTACAAACAGCTTAAAATGCAGCATTAACAATGGCATTTTACTCCTTTTCATATTCCCAAGCCAGCTCCACCATAGAGCCAAAAAATCATGTTGGATTTTTGGAGGCGTTGATCTGTGCAAGAATGCAAAATATCAATTTAATTTAAATAATTTTAATCCTGACAATATATAGGTCAAAAATACCACTTGACTTCCTAATCCCATCCTGAGTTTGTAGTTTGGTAGGTAGAAAGCAGATTTGTACTTGTAAACTGTGCAGAGTTGATAAGAAATCGAGACAACTCAAAGAACGAGAGGAACATTTTAGCTTGCACTTTTTTGGCTCTTTGGCACTTTCGACTCTTATTTTTATCCAACTCTTCTTATCATGATCTGTCCATAAAATTAAGCTAAATCCTCTCAATGTCCTCTCCATACTAGTAAACCTCTTTTTGGATCTAAGCAAACTGTTTTGGCCTTGTTTATCACATTTCATCTTCACACAGAGTAAATACAGCAACTTATAAACTTCAACTATGATCTTTTTATTAGCCAAGAAAAACAGGAAATGCTGTTCAAAAAAAAAAAAGGAAGGAAAAACATAACTGGAAGATAATGGAAGATAATTATAATGATGAATTAAATCAAGTAAAAGGAGTACTTTGCTCTTGCTTTTGGTAGCAGCCATCTCAGGATAAAACACGTTCCTTCAGAGAATCTCATTCTAATAAAATTAATTCTAACTCCCTTTCCCTCCAGTTATAAAGAGTCTTGTATTCTGGCCGTGTTCTCCCTGAAGAGGAGCACAAGGTTTCCACTCACAGTAAAGGGAATTTCAGAGACAAAGCTAAGATAAACTTAGCTTTCCAAAAATTTGAAAATTGTAGATTGTTGATTGAAAATGTTATTCATTTGTATCTGCTGGCAACAGTAACACAGTGAAATGAGGAAATTTTTTTGGTTAGGTACAGTACAGATGAAGTATATAATACAAATGGCCCAACTGATAGGTAATACTTATTTTTTAATATTAATAAAGATATGAAATTTACTCTGCCCCCTCACCATGTTCCCTCTTCCTTTTCCCACTGCCAGAAAAGCTAGATGTGATATGAGGATACTAGTAAAATTGCACGTCTCATTGTAAGATACAATTATATATATAGGATGACATATCATACAGAAGTCTGCATAGAACAGAGGATAAAGAATCTTATTGAAGAAAATGAATAAGATTCCTAAATAAGATAAATTCTACATCTGCAACCAAAATAATCTTCTAAATAATTTTTACCTAATCAAGAAAAAATTGATCAAATACTCCAGATGACAATGGAGCTTCTTAGATACTCCATTGCACCCTTTACCATAAGATGCAGTCCATTCTAAAGAAACCTTCACTGTTCTTTATTATTTGATTATTGAGATATCTACTGTATATTTCATTATGAAACAACAAAAAAGGCAGGCATTCTTGAAAAACAAATCTAGTTTTGCTATAATTTTCTAAAGTTGGTGAAGGAGTTCTGCCTTTCTCTTCTTTAGTTAATTTTTTGTATTACTTTTAGTTTGTGTGTATGTGTAACAGCAATATTACTCTCATTTCTTGCATAGAATTTCCTCCTTCTTCAGCAACAACAGCAGCTGAATTACCATCATTCTTACTGTGTTTATGTTCAGGAAATTAAAAGTCTCTGTGGACCAGGGATAGTACAGAGCTACAGGCAAGCATGAGGACTGAAATGAGTATGCATAGATTGAAGTTATTTTAATTCCTAGAAGCATTGCATGTCTTTCCAAATATAAAATAATTTGTCCGTAGAAGCATGACATTTCATGACTAATTAAAATGCATTCTGCAGCCCCCTAGAGAGTTTATCTGTCAGTTTACTCACCTATCTTAAAATTCATAAAACCTTCAAAAATATGACCTCCTAATGGATTTTAAAAGCCAAAGATAGTCAATATTTATATTTTTCAGATGTGTAATATCTGATCACCTTAAAAAGCCCCTGACATCTCTTGTAAAACTGGGGACTGCGTAGTATATGGTCAGGGATATCTTATAATGTTCTTATAGCTGGGGTAAAGCACCCAGTGAACGCATCTGTAACATGAAGGGAAGATTAAAGACCTGATTATCTGTATTTGTGATTGCAAGGGAAAAAAAAAGTGACATCATACCCTGTTAAATAATGTGTACATATATATATTTCATACAGTGGTTTTAAATGCTACATATATTATATATAAATTTATGTATTTATGTAACTTAAAAGCATAGCTGCATAAATTAAACTCCTAGTCAAACTGGGGAGAGATAGGAAGGATGGCAAAGAGACAGAAATAAAAGAAGAGAGAGGAAAACAACACTCGGGGTACTGTTGTAAGAAACTGTCCTGCTTTGACAGCATGATGGATCAGCTCATCAGGGAAGTCCTGTCACTCTACTATTGCCAGCCAGGGTGGAGGGAGCCACCACATGCTGGTGTCCTGGCTCAGACTCAAGCTCAAATATGGGACCTAGTGCACAGACTGGAGGCAAAATAATTGTTCCTGTGTGATCACCATCAGGTTATTGGGCTGGAAAGAGCAAGAAGAGCTTTATCCCAGGTATGAACATTGCCCATGGCAGGGGGGGCGAGGCAGGTGGGTGAGGGAGTGAGGGAGAATGTAGAAATGGGAGGTGCTTGCTGAAGAGCAGCATGCACATCCCTTCTGTCCCTGGCATGTCACAATTGCTGTCCTACAGGACCTCAGAAAGTGGGATGCACACGTGCTGTTTGTGGGAGAGGTGAATGCAGTCTCCAGCTGTGTTGTCCGAGTGCTATTTTGGTTTTTGCATGTAATTGCTTCTCTCTTCCCCTCTTCTTGGAGACATCTCTGTGCTGCATTTGAAGAGAACAGAGCTGTCTTCTCTGGGTGTTGAAATGATTTACGAGAATGTCACCACAACTCAGCCCAGAGACTGCACAACCGCGGAGGATGCCTGCAGCAGGGGCAGAACACTGTGGATGTTTGTGAAGGAAAAACCAGACTCAGTATGGATTTTATCTTCTTCAGTGCATAAATAGCCCTTTCAGGAGCAAAATTTTACTAGTTTGCGGGGCATCTCCAGGAACAGGCGTCCATTTTAGCACAAGACACAGAGGTGACCCTAAGGAAGGATTTTTTCACTTGATATCTGATTCATCTTATTTGCAATTCTTCCACATGCCATTATGGCCATTCCCTGCCAGGCCATGGCTTTAGTATCAACTCTTAAATTTGTAAGAATAATTTTGCTCAACGTTGATACTTCTAAGCCAGATACAAAAAGGATTTTTTCAGATATTTGGGTGGTAGAGCAGCCCTTACTGACATCCACGGAAGGTAGCTTGTTGGCAACAACAGGCTTAGATGATGACATTTTAGGTGGGATTCATTCCACTCACCTGAAAAACAGGCCACTTTCATAAGGTAGTCATCTAGAGACAGGCTACTTTGTAGAGTAATTCATCCCATCCTAAGACAAGTAGTTGAACCTGGAGGTATTGTCTTTCCCAACTACTATGAAAGCAGCTGGGATGCTAAATAGAGCTGAGCATGTAACTTGGAGAGTTGAGGACAACTGAGATAAAAGCCTTCCCTTAAGTGCAAAAATGTCCAGATACAGATATGTGGGTAGGATGCTGAAACTCAACCTCCTTCTGAATCAAATTTTTCATGCTCTGTGATTTTATGTCTTTTCTTGTAACCACAAAAACCATACATCCTCAGCATGTTAAAGTTTCAGATCAAAAGACATCCAACTCTAACGAATTAAGAAGAACATAGCAATGACTGACACATTGGTTGAATTTCGCAGGTCTTATTTTAGATCTACACTAGTTTCCACTTACAGCTTCTTAGTGCAAGCCGCACAAGATGAAGATGTTTAATTGCCTATCTGCAGTAGAGAAACAACTCAGATGAAATTATGCTGTCTTATATTCCCCAGGATAAAAGCCACCATCCTGCCTCCTCTGAAAACCATTAGTATACCTCTTGTAATCATCTCAGCATGAAGAATATTTCACAGATTCAGCAGCTCTTTCTACTCCAAGTTTGTGCCATCAGTCTCTGATCCTGTGCACACAGAGACTGGAGGAAGTTTACTTGAGGAAAAAGAAAACCCTGCAGCTTCCCCAGCCTTCATCTAGGTTGCTCAGTGGAGCAAAGTGAACAGGAACTGGTAAATTCTTCTGGAAAAACTTTTTTGAAAGGTAGTTTCAGGTATTTCATGCCTCTGCCCTGCTACAGTGTTAGTGGCTCTGGGCCAGTGCAGTGGGTATCTAAGACTCTCTTGGGGAGCTCCTAAAAGAAGGAGGTGGCCCCCTTTGCTCTGCATCACCCTTGGTGATGGGATGGGGTCAATCCTCCTGACGTCCTGTGCTTGCTTTTCTCCTCCTGGCCATGTGAAAGCTTTCATACCCCATGATGCAAGGATGGCTGGACCTCTCTCTACCAGGCCCTCCCTGCAGAAAGGCCAGCCATTGCTTCCTTGCTCCTCTGAGGGTGGGAGCACCTCATCCCCACCCAGCCTTTCAGGGACTCTCAGGGACTACAGTGTTGCTGTTGGCATTGTTTCTAGGAACTGGGCAAACTTTAATGACCTTTACCTGTGACAGAGAGTTGAGCATGGAGAATGCAGGCTCTGAAGGAACATCTCATCTTTGATCTTGTGCCCTGCTCTGCCTCTGAGCGTGATGTTATCTGAAGATCAGGCAAGGAAGCTGGAGCTGGTTGAGGACATGTTGGACTGCTTCTGAAAGAGCCTGTAGAGCTGAAAATAGAGCATTACTTAGGGTGGGAACAATAAGAAGTTTGTTTAATCAGTCAGGAGTTCTATTACGCCTCAGGTAATGATAATAACTTGAACAAAATAACTTTGTTTCTCTTCAGTGGACTGTGTTAATATTGGTTACGTTTTCTCACTGGTATGTGAAAAATAGCTTATTTGTATTGAAATGGTGATATGGTTTCTCTTATGAAATAAAATGTATGATCATGTTTATTTTCCAATATTTTTTTCACATACCAAAACATTTCTAAGAATTCATATACCAACGAAGTGCAAGAAACTGTCACTGTATGCTTGAATGAGGAACAGACAGAAAACAAGCTGAATCCTTTGGAAAGAATTTCATGGCAAAGACTGTATTTCTGCTAGTTAGGATTATGTATTTCTTGGACAAGTAAATTAACCCGGGAGAGCATTGAGAAGGTTTGCATTTGTTTTTTGAAGACTTCAGAGCAAATGAAAGAATCAAAGCAATTAGAGTAGGGACTATGTAAGGGTGTCTATTCATACACTAAAGCATGAAGGATCATTGAGCCAGAGAGATCCGCTGTTAGATAATATTTAGATCCCACACCTCAAAAATACACTCTTGTACTATTTAAATACTATCACAAATGAAGACTAGAGCTCTTCTTTCAATAGCAAGAAGTTTGCTGAGTTTTGGATTTAGACTTGGCTGTCTTTCCATAGCATCCAGACACTCCAATGAAGACAGACACCTCATTATTTGGTGTTATGCACACACAGACCAAGAACGAGGATGAAATCTAATGGAGAATTAGGCACCCTGGGAAAACAGGGTGTTGGCCCAAGGTAGTCCTCCCGCCAAATCTGGTCATTTGGATTGCTGTCTCATCCATTTTTGTTTCTTGCATGGGACACTGTATTCAGTTTTGATCTTAATTGATTTTTGCTGTCCTGTTGCATCCTGCTAGCTCTTCTTACTACTACAGAGACATGTTCTTACTTTATGGGCTACTGACAAGGCCCTTTAGTCAGAAACTGCTGCCTGTGTACACATGGCAGGGCTGACGATGCATTATGAAAGATCCCACATCCTCAGAGGCTGGATTAGCTGTCCAGGAGACTGTTCTTTGTACAGGTACCTACACAGGAGGTGAACCCAGGGCTTTTTGATCTCTTGAGATGACTCAGAGCTATGGGACATTGGATATAATCATTATCTGCTAGGTGGGCTTGTATCGTTTCTTGGTCAAGTCCCAATAACTGCCTGCATACTATAATCCCTATCAGCCTTAAAATGCTGATAGCGATTTTTCCCATGGAAAACTACATCCAAAAGATTTGATAATTTTGTGAAAAATGAAATACAGGAATATTGCATTTGGATCCTAATGCCGAAATGCTCTTCTGGTGGAGACACCAGTCCTTTACTAGACTAAAACCATTTGCATTTAGAATGAACAGTCAGAAATAGAAAGCACACTCCTAAACTTAGCATCTTTCCAGCATGACAGAAATATATCCTGTATATATGCCTTCTTGTATAGGATCAAAAAGTCATACATAAATTAAGCCTTAGAGTATCAACATCACATGTCTGGACAAATGCATTATGGGATTATCCCACCAAACACAGGTCCCCAAAGCAGGGGGATTATAGACAATGTTTTTATGAGTGCTATTAGACAGAGAGGAAATAAATCCTGTGACTGTTACAGTGCCATTGTCACCTTACAGGTATTGTTTTTCTTAGCTTTACAGATTTGCAATTTGCAATTAAAATATGCTTGACAGCACTTGTACTGATACTTCAAAGGACACCACCACCAAAGTTGTTCATGTTTCTAATATGTTTCATGGGTGACTCTTGTTTGTGGTCTTGATTGCATCAAAACATGAAAATACTGTACAGAAAAGGAAACTCATTGTCATGGGCTGATTTTCATTTTTCATTTAGTTCATTATTCACTATTTATAAAAATTTGCTTTTAGTATTTTTATAAAATGTTATAAAGGCAGGTGTTGATGGTTGCAGTTTGTCACCCTGAAACACATGAAAGCTTACCTAAGATGTGAAGGTTTATTTCACTAAGTGCCATTATGATTATATTTAAAATCCTGCTATTGCTCTGCATTGTATAAAATAGCATCTATGTTCCATTTTTGCACTATGCACTAGATGTGGGTTACTTGTTTCCTAGCTAATACTCATGTCATGCACAGCAAGTGAAAGGGAAGCTATATGAGAATGTACATGCTAAAAATTTACTTCCAGAGTGTACAGTCACATATCTCATCCTGACCCCAGCTGTGTGCATAGCTGATTGCATTACGAGTATTGGCAGAGTCAGTGAAGTCAGGTAAATTACCTTGCGCCTCACAAGTGACTAGTTTATCTCAAGGTATAATGGTATGAAGTCTAAAGCTGTGATAAAAGTTGAACACAGCTGTTAAGTGACATAACTTCTGTGTTAGTTTAATTTCCAAAGGACTGCATCACATCTCTGAGTAGTGACACTGCTGGGACAGCCACCAGGGCACAGCACACCAGAGGATGTGACGTGTCCAACTATAGGACTGCGCTGTCCCAGGTCAAAGCACGACTGTAGGTAGTACGATTTTACAGAGACTACTTTGGTGATGTTTGGTTTGAGATTAACATATTTGTCTGTAAAAACTCTGTGCAGGGCACCTGCAGGCACACTGTTTTGTATCTATCCTTACAGACAATGGAGATCTACTGAATCCAGCCAGTGGAGCCTGGAGAACAACTCAATTCACCCTGAAGCAGATACCTCATGTCTACTCATCTGATGTCTTCTTCATTGGATCTATTGATTAGGGTCTTAGTTTGTCTGGTAACATGAAGAAACTCCACAAACTGCAGACAACAAACAGTAACAAATGGGGATTACAATTTGGGGCCAGAGCTAGCACAAGCCACAGGCTGCAGGACTGGCTGGTGGAGAACGAGGCTGAGAAGAACAACTAACCACAAGCCTACCAGCAGCAGTGGCTGACAAAAAGCAGAATTAAGGTGAACCAGTTTTCAGAGATGGCATGATCCAAGTCAGCATCTGGGATACAGAAGCTCAGTGTCCCCAGCCATGTACAAGAAATTGCTGTGAGCTGCACAGTGACTACTCCACCTGTCACTGACAGGGGAGACAAAGGCTGTATGCTACAGGTTTTGCCTGTGGAAACTTCATGTTCACAGGCTGACTTGACCTTGCATTTTCTTTTTCCTTCTTCTGTTCTATTCAGGTGAGTCCAAATGTTGGCTTCCCCAGCACAGCCACCATCATAAGAGTTTGCTTCCTAGGCTTACTAAGGAGGAGGAAGACAAAGAAAGAAAAGAAGGGGAAAGGCTAGGCAGAACTCAAGCAGTTCTGCTCAAGTGTTTTAATACATCCAAAGAGAGGACTTAGTCCTGAGTGCCAACAGTCACTGTCGGGAAAAATGTTTCCACACATGAAGGAGCTGGAGCTCCCTTAGCAGCTGTTCACAAACCTGGAACAATCTCCTGGCAGCAAAACGCAGAGAAATGCAGTATACACTCCTTTGCCCACACACATCTCATCCAGAAACATCACGCATAAAAACTCTAAAAACAGAAACCACATGCACTAAACAAAATCAAGACCTTATTGTGTATTTGGAGGTCAGTGACAATATGCTGCCAGTCACTTATTATCTTTTGTTAGGCTCCTGCAAGGCAAGACTTCTCCATGTAAAACTATTAAACCATATTTTAAGCATCTATTTAAATGATATTTTTTAGTCTGTGAGTTCTGTGCCTGGAGAAGAGAAGGCTGAGGGGAGACCTTATCTACACTTACAAATATCTAAAGGGTGGGTTGAAGGATGATGGAGCCAGACCCTTTTCAGTGGTTCCCAGTGACAGGACGAGGGGCAACGGGCACAAGCTGGAACATAGGAAGTTCCATTCAAGTACAAGGAAAAACTTTTTTACAGTGAGGGTGACAGCACTGGATCAGGCTGCCCAGGGAGGTCGTGGAGTCCCCTTCTCTGGAGATTTTCAAGACCTGCCTGGATGCAGTCCTGAGTAACGTGCTCTAGGCAATCCTGCTTTAGCAGGGGAGTTGGACTAGATGATCTCTAGAGGTCCCTTCCAACTCTGACAATTCCATGATTCCGTGATTCTTTAAGGCATATATTGTAGACATGAGGAATAAAAAAACCTGTGTCCCCATTCCTGCCAATGAAATAGAGTCACTGCACTGTGTTGTAACTTAGTTTGGGGGCTGTAATTAAACACCTAAGTTCTCTGCCATGCTGTTCTTTGGACTGTTAGCTAGTTGGTACCAATTGTAAATTTGTGGTCTCACTGAATGCCATTGCAAAACTCTGAGTTTGGTTGACAGCAAGAGCACAGGACTTCCCACATGAACTTAACTAATGCCATGTCAATAAATACATTTCTTTGAGAAATGTTATTTCTAAATGAGATGAAATGACATTTACATCAGTTTAAAACAGGTCAAACTCCATGGATTTCAGTAGGCTTGTTCTTACAATGTGCTATAAACTCCAGATGAGTGTTCTTGTATTTGGGTAGTGATATTTAAAGTTGATTTGAATCACTTAGATAAAAACTAGTAAATTAGGGAACATTTGTGTGGAAGACATGGCTGAAACTACTGAAAAGAAAATGGCTCTAAAGGTTTCTAAAGCTTTCTTCTCTCTGGAAAAACTGTATGTCAGCTGCTTTCCCCGCTTGATGGAGCAACGCACTAAGACCTTTAAAGCAAAAAGATGTTTTATGCTGAGAGTGCTTCTGGTCCCTACAAATGCCTGCAACAAAGCAGCCTAGAGGGGAGCAGAGATTTGGGGTTGTACATTCGGGGCAGCATACGGTCTCCATGCAGTTGAGTGACATACTAGACGCTATGGGTGGACTCAGAGGGCAAACTGGGGTTGGTGTGAGCTTTGGATGTGAGTATGTGAGGGAACGGACGCACTGCTCCCCCACAGCTGATGGTAGTAGATGTTCAACCTAGGAACCAATGTGCTCAGTTTTATTAATTGCTCCCAGCTTGTCAAAAAGTGCTTCCTCTTTCTTTGTCCTGAAAAACTATCAATGCTCTATAAAGCTTAAAGGATAATGAGTGGCAATAAAGTCTTGAAATACTGTTTGTTTCATCTGAGTAACCAGTTAAAGCATACATTGTGTTCTAAGACTGAAAGCCAGTGGTGGCTTCAGTGATGAAAGATATGCATATGAAGATGTATGGCATTAGGGATTGTTTTCCCTGATGAATAACCGCTGAAACAAATGAACCATAAGATAATGCCACATGGTTGTTCTGTTTCTGGTATTTGCATCAAAACAATTAGCACTTAAGTAAATAAATCTCTTTTACTATACAGATGTCCTCTACCTGATAGGCTTTCAAATGTATAAAACTGGACCAGCCATCTATTATAAACTGTGGTGTAATAGCAATAAACTCTGCAATGTTTTTTTGCAGTTGCCGTCATTGTAGATGACAGATGTGTTACAACAGCATCATTCTGAGAGAGTAATACATTACCCATTTGTTGCTGTGCAGGAAATTGCTCAAGTAATTATTGTCTAGCTAATTAATCCAGGCTTTATGAAAAAAAAAAAAAAAAGAAAGAAAAA
>KZ506011.1:130507-150847 GCA_002844005.1 Limosa lapponica baueri
TCTTCTTTTTTCATAAGGATAGACTGGAGTGTTGAGTACATGGATTGGAAGTGATCAGAATAATTACAACTGAAGAGTTGAAAATATTCTTTTTAAATTCTCTGAGGTTCTTGCTCTTAAGAAGTTCAGTTTGTGTTACATGGGAAATCTTGTTACTATGCTTTGACAGACTGTGCTTTGCTTTAAAATGGATGGAAATAATTTTCATCCTCCAGAAAACAGAACATGTTGATGGAAAAACTACCCCTCCAGGACCAATTGAAAGAAGCAAAAATGGGACAACACTTTAGAAATATAGATTCTGCTACTGACTTATGTAGACACAAAAATTCACTAGCTAGTAATTTTGAGTCCCTAGTCAGATTCTTTGAATATTAATGAAATTCTCAGAATGACAAAAAATGTGTCTTTTTTATGTGTGTATAAATCAAGTGAGTATATCAACTGTTGTGCTCATTGCATATTATTCTATTTTAAAACCAATGGTTACTTCAACTTCTTTTAACTTCTGAGTCTTCTAGATTTACTTACATTATTTGACTTTTTTCAGTTACCTTTTAAGGAAAAAAAGCACAGTATATAAAGCCAGTAGCTTTGAAGTTCTTTTTCTATACTTTTCATGGGTCAGTTTTAACTGGGGTCATGCTTGAAACATCTTTAAATAAGTGAAAGCTTTTATAAATGAAAGTTTTGATTCTCACAAACTGATTTAGAAACTAGGAGTTTCTATGTAAGAAAAAAATAAAAAAGCCCAACAAGCCTCTCCTTTTAAAGAAATAATGATAAAAAAATATGGTACTCTTCATCAATGACATAACGAACATAATGAAAAAAGTTTTACCTCTATTCCAATTTAAGTCCCAGCTGTCAATATAAGCCTTTATATCACCCAAAACACAGCAATAACAGGAGCTGGTAAATTCTTAGGGGCAGATTCCAAACTCCTTGTGCCCTTGTTCCCACCATCTCGATAACAAAAGTACTACTTGGTCATGGTGTTGACATGTCTCAGATGGTCATTGCTTGCCTTGTGGTTCCTGGTTGTCCAGCTCAGGGTAGTGGATGGGTTAGTCAGGACAAGCAGCTGATTTATATGCTTACTTCACCTCTTAAACCAAGGTGCAGGAGAAGTCAGAAGAGCTGTGGGCTGAGTGTCACCCTTGAGTGGATCTGGGTCTTGAACAAAGACCACTCTTGGACCTGACAGCATGGAAGATCTCTGTGGCTCTGTAGCTTAGACAAACCCAAAGAGTCCTATACATGTGAGAAAACTTAGAGAAATCAGAGTGGGCAGCTGTCTGCTGTAAGATGCACCTGACCAGCACTGAGAAGTAATGGACCTGGTTTCAAGCGCATTATCATGGGTACCTTTAGCAGTGAAACCATGGCAGCAAATATTTCAGGGCTTGTACAGAGCAAGCCAAGCTTAGATGGCTGATGCCCAGGTCAGTGTCACTTACAAAAAGCTGTTAGCCAGAACACCTAGGATGACAGGAACAAAACTGAGCATCCACAGGTTACAACTAAATTTCCCACTGTAGTATTGACATAACCTTCTAGCTACCAGATCATCTCCGTGCTGTGAAACAAATTTAAGAAATATGTCAATCCTTTAAGACATATAATTTCATCCCCCTCTGATCCTTTTCTTCACCCTTGTCCATTCCTCTTCTGTACATCTAATTCTGATCTTGGTAGGCTCCACAGCTGCCTCACTTCTTCTGCTGAAAACAGATTGTTGGTTGATGGAAGCATAAATCTCACATCCAGTATGAACTATAACTGATATTAAAAAAATCATCTTTGATTTGAAGGCACTAAGTGGTTGCTAAGAAAAATTTGGGCAAGACCACATTCAGAAATATGAAACAGCTCAGTGCCCTACCTTCCTCCTGTGGCAGATCTGACATCTGTGTGCGTTGCTAGCTTGGACTGACAAAATTACCTGGTATTTTCCATTAGCATCTGTGGTGCCAGGTCTTACAAAAAGTAAGGAAATACCAGATTTCAGTTGAACTGGAGATAACGTCAGAAAGCAAACTACCCCAGCCCTCTACCAAATTACAGACAAGCTCTGACACTTACCCATTCATCCCAGCCACTGGTGGGGGGCAGGGTGGCCAGACAGGGCAAAGTTAGAGGAAAATATTTCCTCCCCTTCCTCATTTCAAGAGACAGTCTCTGAATAGGAGAAACTCAGTAGTTTTCTTCCCTTTCTATTGCCCAGGAGAAAATCTTTCCTCAAAGAAACAACAGATCAGAAAATTTTGCAAGGGTGAAGACCTCTGGGTCTGTGTCAGCCTCCTGCAGCCCTGAGGACTTTGATAAGGTGGAGTTCCTTGAGATCTAAGAGGGACTTACATGAGAATTTGGGAAGCGCATGAAGATGAGAAGAACTGTCGGGTAGTAGGATCACTCTGGTGGAGCAGCTGCAGTAGAGGCTGTTAGAAAGGCTGTTGAGGGACAGCATTAATTACTGGGTACACGGTGAACAGATGTGCTTGCAGAAGCTAAATATGGAACACTGAGCATCACAGATATTCGTCTTTCCCTGTTGCTTGCATGCATACACAGGTACACACCTATCTCCAGAAGGGCAATGCAAGATGAGGCTCAAATAACAACCAAGCCTTTGTTTGAAAAGTCCTTTTTGTTGGTGGGAGTCTGATATGTTTTTTGAGCCTTTGTAATTTGGCATACTGCAAAATAACAATCCAAATCCTTCTCGTCTATGAGCCACCTTTATTGTGGCCAGGCAACAAGGGAAACAGAAGGTGCCTCTGGGTGAGGCGTGATTTCCAGTGACCCACCTGATTTCCAGTGACCCACCTGATTTCCAGTGGCCCATCTGTTTTCCACTGGGACCAGTAGAAGTGATGGAGCTGAAAGAGTGTGGAAGGAGAGAGAAACACCTGTAATCTGTTTTTCTAGGGTAGACCCTGTCAGTAAGGCAGGATGGAGAACATCTCCAAGGAACTTCTGCTGGGGAAAGGCTCTGCCAGCCAAATGCAAGTGCCTGTCTTGTCTTCTGTAGTCTAATTTTCTCTGCTGTCTTTCATCTTCAATCGGCAGCTACACTGAACATCTGTCTTCCTAGGACCAGTGTCAACAATGTATGCACTGCCCTCCTTTGGCTACCCAAGGGAAAGAGAGAGAGAAATGCTACTAGTGGTTTGGAGAATGAAACCTGTACCATGCACTTGGCATTGGCCATGCAGCTTTCCCACCCCCCGTTTGACTCTGGTCAGCCCTGTCCTTTTTGAGTGACAGCAGGTCAGAGAAACATACGCCCCCCAGAAGGAACAAGAACATAAGCTAGCTCCCATCTTGCAGAAAAGCAAGGGAAGCTGGATAAAGTCCAAATAACAATCTGAGCTTCCTTCATAGATCCCACTCTGTCCTTTTGAACAAAATGCTCCTTCTGCTGCCTTGGCTTCCCCTTTACTTCAGCAAAGAAAGAGGTTCCTCATATATAACCCATTACAACAGTGAAGTGAGACACAGTTGTTCACATTACCTGAAGTCTCACACCTTCTGAAAGCACTTCTTAACTTCATGCCTGGGTTTCTGAAAGTGTTCCTGTTGCTTTTCTCTTACCTGCTGAGGTAAGAGAAGACTCTGGGCATAAGTTGTGTCTACTGAATAGAAAAAAAATAGTATCTTCTTTGGCAACTTCAAAATAATCTGAACTAAGCCTTTATTAAGGTGCAAAGCTACAGAAAGAATGGTCTAAATTTACTACAACCTTGGGAAGGAAAGATTGGAAAGAGAAAAATTTTAGATCTTCTTAGTCTGCCTAGGTATGCTGTGTGGTGTTCCTGAAGTTGGAGTATCAATCACCCCAATGGGGGCTCACTGGGACTGGTTAGAGAAAGAAGAGGGGTTGTAACCACAACTAGTGTTCACATCCTGTGGAGTCAGGGAGCACCTGGGATCTGCTGTCTGGATCTAAACCCTGGGGCTCTGATCTATCTCTAGAATCTGTAGGTAAATTAAACACCAGCTGATTGTGATATAGAAATTCAGATGAAGTACAAACATAAGAAAGAAGCTCATGTAGGCATTTCAGAGCCTTGCATAAGCCTAAGCAAAATCAGCCCCCTGAAACAAGACACCAACTGAAAGAACTGTCTCACTGAATAGTTGAGTTGCTGTTGCTGTGATAGTCAAAGGACAGGTGAGACAAGGTTTCTAGACAGGGTAACATCTTTTATTAGGCCAGGCAGTATACTTGGAAGATTAGGTAAGCCTTAGTCACACAAGCTCTTGTCTCAAATACAGATAATATGTTTTATTAGACCACTTTGTGGAACATTGTCTTGCTTGCATCGCTGTAACAGCTACCCAGTAATTGATGGAAGTATTCTTTTCACTACAGTTTGTAAGAGCTGCCTGGAATTTTCATGACTATCAGTTCTGTTGGAGACCCGAAGACTGCCCATGGGTATCTAGTATGATTTGAGATGCAATGAGCTATTTGAAGCATTTGCCAGGATAGCACCTTTTAGCGACCTCTGGATTAGCAGAAAAGGGTTGGACGGGATTCTCAATGATGTCTCAAAACACATTAGATACCTTTGTGTGGGTAACAGAAACTAAAGCTTGTTTCTAGGCAAAGTGAACTGTGTTTGACCCCCAAATTCTCTGTTGGCTTACAAGAAATAATCTTCCTCCAGGTGTTAACAAGGCATTTCAAATCTTCTGATGGTGGTTTTATTATGATGTAATATACTCTTATCTCTTATTGCAAAACTGGAATGACTAAATTTTTCTACCTAGCCCTAAATTTTAGTAGCTGCTTTCACAGTCTTGTCATCATATGCTTTGTGCAGAATAAGGAGATTATGAGCAATTTCAATCTTGGACTCACATCAACTGTTCTCTCTCCAGACTCACAAACTGTGAAATCTGTGCCATCCAAAACATCTAAATATGGAATCGAGGCCAATGCATTTTTTATCTGCTGCCTTTTTTTTTTATAAGTAATCAACTAGTTGGGTTTCAAGCTATAGACTATAAGACATTGTGATAAATCTGAGGATACTTTGGTTTCACTTCCAGTGTTCATTGGTAAATCTTTGCAGTAAGGATTTTAGGAATTATAAATGTTTGCAGCTGTGGACAGGCAGACAAGATGAGTTTCCCTCTTTTTCCCTTATGGTTTCTCCTTATTTTATCACTGTTTGCAAAGCAAAATGGTTCCACTGTTAACAAAACAGCTACTTGGCAAAACCATGTACTGTGCCACCACTGTTTAGTACCTTAGGGTATGCACAGTACGGCACTGAGCTAAGGAACCACTCAACATCATATGTTAAGCTAATGAAATTATGATGATGCAAATTTAAAGTCTTTTTAGCAAAACCAGGGAAAGAGTTCTGAAGATTGCTCTCTTTCAAGAACGTTAGAACTGATGTTACCCCTAGTGTGAAGTTTCATAGGAACATATAAAAGTAACTTAAAGATCTCTTATAGTCTCGCAAATTTAAGAACAGATTCTGAAATCAGGGTATAACTATGGTATGAACACAATCTCAACTTCACACATGAATCCTCATCCTTTATCTGTCCACCTTGCTTACCTGTTGGTGTACACTCAATTTTCCACCTTGCTATGCATCTCCAGCTGCAGGAGCCAGGGAACTGGGGTGGTGAGCTCTTGGGAATTGCTGTGAAGGACAGTGCAGATGCAGCTATTGACTGCTGCACTGCGGAGCACAATGGCAGGTCTTCTCAGTATTGCTCACCACATGATTCATTTACTTCTTCTGTATGATATTAGAGGCTTTACTAAAACTCACAACATTTGTTTGGAAGCAGGAGGTAAGCGGAAGATTCATGGGAGATGCTGGAACTCCCTAGAAACTTTTATTTTTTGTTAAACAAAACAAGGAATTAAAATCAGCTGTCCTAGTGTAATTCCTGAAGCACCACCAGGACCTCAGAATTACAACTCCAAATGGACACCATCCAGAGCATGGCAGCCTGCCTGCTCATCACTATCACACACTGGCGATTATCAAAGCTGCCAAACTGCTCTGAGTCATAATCTGTGAAACAAAAGGAGATGCATGACAATGAATCAGGTATGCAAACTGCCCCACAATTTGATTGTATGGACATTTTTTTTTTTGCTGGTACAACACACTTTCTGAAAACTTCCAAGTTCATAACAGGCAAATTAATTCCAAACTGTTTTTCAACCCAGCTATCTTTAGTAAGCAGTTTCATCTGACTTCGCATCAGGTAGTGAAGTACAATTTAACACCTATAAAGCACATTTTCGTGCTGCTGAAAAATTATTAAAAGTATGAACATTTGATAACTGTGGTTGTTTTTTGTAAATAGATACCATAATGGAGAACTTCAGAGGTACAGCTTTTATAAGTGACATTGAAAATACTACCCTTTAAATTTTTATTTTTAGTTAGATGTCTCTAAAGGATGTACTTTCCTGCTCTCTCTCTAAATCTGACATTAGCAGGTTTTGGTTTTGGATTTGGAAGAAGCAGTTCATAGTTTCCATTGAAGGTCTAATCAGCAAAATTGTGATATTGTTTATTTTCTGAAGGTGATGGTATTAGGTGCGGTCCTAATTTATTTCTTCAGAAAATTCTTACTTTATTTCATGAAATAGAAATTTCATGCTGAATTTTGCAATAAAATACTGTTATTAGTCCAACAAATAATGCCTAGGGTGGTCTCCCTCTAGACTTCCACTGAGGAAGAGATTTTACAAAGAGACTCCCCGGTGTCTTTTTTGCCGTTTTTCTATGATAAGTGCATCATAGAAATTACATTTGTCTGTCATGTCTGCATACATTTGTCTGTCTTTAAGCCAGAGAAGGTGAAAAAGTTGACAAGTGTGCTTAGACAAAAGGTTAAATCCAGGTGAGGTGGAATAATACGACTATGATGATCACTTTGCAGGCTTTAACTGTGATCTACAAATTTAAAAGACTCTTTTTAGACGTTCAGCAAGAACCAGAACTAAGAGATGTTCAACAGAGCCAGGCATACTCCAGGATATTTTTCCTATAGTGTTTTTATCCAGCGACTCATTCCCCACAGGTTTTTCTTTCTCCTGTAGAAAGACCAGAGTAGAAAGAAGAAAAGAGTAGTAGTAGGAACAGAAAGACACAGTATTACATGGTTTTCAAGCCATATGCTATTTCTGTGCTACACGTATTTCTAAGAACACAGATTTCAGGACACGGTAACCATAGTGCATGTTCAATCTGTAAATGCTAAAAATGCAAAGATACATGTGGAAAATATAGGCAAAGTAGATGCTCGATAAACCGCATACAAGATATGTCTTCTGGCTTTGACACAATTGGAAATCGCATTCCCAATCTGCTGCTGAACAGGTATTTATACCTCCTTGTTTACAAACAAACCAAAAATAAGTCTTTCACAGCAATAAGAGTGCGAAGAGTGTGCAGCCCCCCCTCTCTGTGCAGATGTGCCCCACGACCCGAGATGCTCTGGCAGACCCCGGGGGGGAAGGCGGGGGGTGTGTGTGTGTGAGGGAATCACTCCTGCAGCAGGGAGGGAGCAGCCGGGGAAGGGGTTGCCCCCACAGAGCCCCTTCCCCCGGTGCCCCCGGTGCCGGGCGGGGGGCGGCCCGGGCTGCAGCACCGCCCCGGCGCGGGCGGAGCGCGGCGGCCCCGGGGGCTGCGGGGGGAACCCGCAGGCGGGAGCGGCGCAAGCCCTGCCTGGGCATTCTTATTTTTACTTAATTTATTTTTAAAAAAACCAACTGCTTATTCTCCCCCGCCATCCCGAAGTTGGATGTCTTCTCAGCCCTCCTGGGAAGGGAGAAGGAGAAGGAAGCGGGCAAGGGAGAGCCCAGAGCATCCATCCCGCGGAAAGTAAGCGCCCCGTCGGCAGGCAGCCCGGGGAGCTGCGGGTGCGCGGGGGATCTGCGGGGGTACCGCGGCAGGCACTTTCCGCCTCTCGCCGCTGCCGGACATCGCCCCCGCGGCGGCGGAGCCCGGCCGCGCCTTGCCTCCAGGGGGCTGCCCGGCCGGTGCCGAAGCCGGGGCTCCTGCGGGTCGCCGCTCAGGACACCTCTGCCGGAGGCTTAGGTGGCTTTTTTACCTTGGTATGCTGTGGATGACAGATGCAGGTGGGTATTTCTTCCGGTTTTCTATGCCAACCCCCCTTCCAAATAAGTGTAAAAAAAAGTTCGTGAAGGAGAAATCATGAACTGAGATTGGCTGAAGAGGCTTTGGCTCGATGCAGGGTTTGAAAGCTTGGGCAGAGCCGGGGCGCTGAGAAGGTGCTCTCTGTTCCCTCTGCTGCAACCATCCCGATTCAGTCTCTGGGAGATGCTCCTCTCACTTCAGCCCAGCCCAGGAATGGGTCTGTCTCATTTACTGGTAGCACAGACATTTCTGTGCAAAAAAAAAAATCCCTCTTCGCACATAGGAGGGGTCACCTAACTTTTAAAATACTGAATAAAAGTAGCTTTTATTTCAGAAGCAATGGTTCAAGGTTTTCTCACGCTGTTTTACCACACTGTTAAATTTTTGACTAAATAGTATGGCTTTCAAACGTGGTGTACTTCATAGTATGTATTCTGCACTTATGTTGTTTTTGTTCTCATGTCTGTCTTTTTTTTCATGACTGAATTCCTAAAAGTATGTCTGTAAGCCTGCATGCAAGAGGTTCTCCCACAGATAGCAGGTTTTGGGAGCTGGGAGATACATAAATGTGGACCACAGAGCCTCCTTTCTGTCTTCAGGGTTACTTCTAAAGACTTACCTCTCGATCTCTTGGCACCTCATGGTGTGACTTAGGCATGGAAAATACAGAACAGACGGGAATTTTTTTTCAGTGTTGTGAAGTCCTATGCAGTCCCCCGTCTTTCAACTGTCTTTGAAAGAATTATTTCAAGTGATAACTCTGGTTGTGGATGCTTCTGTTAAAAATAATTCAGCTTCTCATCTGGAAGACAAGGTTTAGTGTATAAAAACTTAAAAATACAGTATTCCTAAGATAATTCTGGCATCAGGTCAAAAAAGTTGATTCCTTCTTCACAAAATTTCATCTGGGATTGTCTTTGAAATATGATTTTTTTTAAATTTCAACTTTTCAGTAGAAATCTAAGTTCATAAATGAAGGAAAATCACTATTTTAAAATTGATTTTAATGTGAACTGAACAACAGGTTTATTAAGGCTGTGTGGGTATGTAAGTATAAGGGTTTTTTATAGCTCCTCTATATCACAGGAGAATAATGTAAATATAACATAAAAGAGTAATGTAAGTTTTTTAGCAATAAGATTTTGAAGTTTTATTTTACTTATGTTATGCAATTTCATCAGCTGATAAATATTTAAAGGGAATTAAGCATCATCTTTGGCATGTTGCACAACTTTGCAAGGGAAGATGGTAAAGAATATGCCAATAAGAAATAATGAACGAGTACAATTAAGAAAAACAAAAAAATCCCAAACAATCCTAAACCCTTAAAGCTAATATGTTCAATAAGTTAGTACTTTTCTGGGGGTAAAGTGAGAAAGATAAATCAGCTTCACTGGTGTTGGGTACTGCTCAAACTAATGCGTGGTGGCAAGTGCAGAAAGAAGCCTTACACTCTCACTATTAATGCCCATGTTCCCAGAAGCTGATATAACATCTTTTGAAACCTTTTTTTTCCAACTGACTGCTTCAGAGAAAAGTGCAAGCAGTGATGGGTGTCTGTTTTGCTGTATCTTTAGATTACTACTGTCAGAACTGGTTAACAGATGAAGCATTTAATAACTGGTGACGTTAAATGAACTTTTGGCCTGTTTCACCTGGCCATATGTTTCGTATCACTTTGTGTATGTTTTCCATTCCACGTCAACTCAAACAAATTAAAGGAAACAAACTGGATGTTCATTTATTTGTTTTGAATGCAATTGTAAGTTTCACTGGGTTTTTATTTACATTTTTTGACGAGTAGAATGGGCAGAATTAGATAGAGTTTGGTCCTGCAAGCTCCTGAGGTTGGTAGAAATAAGGAGGGCTCAGAATGTTCTGCAAGATCATGGAGACCTGGAGAGTACAGATTGTCACCTGTAAAACAGGGTTGTGAGAGTTGCAAAGTAACCTCTATTGAACCAAACGATCTGTCTGCAGGAAAAAAATAATCAATTGAACCTTCAAGCACATAAGCCCATCTTCAGGTGGTTTTCTGCAATAATGTGTATTATTGAGTTAAATGTTAACATTAAGTAAGAATAAGACCCATTCTTTCAATGCATTTGTATAGGAATTTAGAAGCTTCATTGAAATCTGAATTTGGCTTGTACTTCATCCAGAGGTGTAAAAAAACTTAGCATTTTATGCAGGAGCTATTAGTAAAAGATTTACTCCCAGATCTTCAGACATTTTCCTCATTTGTTGTGCAGAGAAGCTGTGGGTTGCCCAGGGAAGCTGTGGATGCCCCATCCCTGGAGGTGTTCAAGACCAGGTTGGATGGGGCTTTGAGCAACCTGATCTAGTGGGAGGTGTCCCTGCCCATGGCAGGGGGCGGTGGAACTCAATGGTCCGTTCCAACCCAAACCATTCTATGACTCCATGCAGACCCCTGGCTCTTAAGTTCACCCCAAACTTTTGGAAGCATATTTTAGTGAGTCCTTTTTGTCATCTTTCAGTTTTAAGTGGATACATGGCTTGACCTTCCCAGTGTTGTGCCTACTAACTTTTTAAAATGTATCTTACGCTGCATTGCTGGGGCCTACTCCTCTTGCCTGGGCGTTAAGGCATCCTTCCTTGGTGCACCAGGGCAGGACTTATCCTGCTGAAGCCAGATGGGTTATGGTCAGTGGAGAAACGACCTGGGCACTGGGCTGTGCTTGCACATCTGGTCTCAGACTGCTAAATTTTAGTCAGCTGAATCCCATCCAGGGAGTAAATATCCTATTACAAGCACTGTAAATATGAGCTCTTAATATCTCTCTAAGAATGCAGAATGTATGTGACTGTGTAAAAGGTCTACATCTTATTATTTATATTTTGAACTTAACTTTAATATAATGTTAGTCGTATTTGCTAAGGTGATTATAACCTTTGGCTTTGTCTAATACCAAGGCCGTGATGCTTTAACAATAATATTACTCAGACTCTTTGCCTGTGATTGTTCTGGTGAAGTTAATTCCCACATAGAAACATTTATGATGGCATACTATAATCTTTGCTACAGATTATCTAGGTGTAACCAGTTCAGCTTGGAAAAAAAAAGTATTGCGTCTGTAACTGAAATTAATCCGCATGTAAATCAGCCTTAAGTCTCTTCAGATTTTGAAGCCAGATTCTGCAATATGGTTTGCAGGAGGGAGGAGCAGATAGGACTGACCTTAGTTGTATTCCCCAATAAACAGTCATGTGCAATCAGAGTAAAAAAAAACTGTCTTCAAAGTGATGGAAAAAGAATAGATTAGTTTGGTAGAAGCTACGGTATAACCAAAATTGCTAAAAAAACCCACCACTGCTTACTTACTGAGTTTATTTCACTGTACATTCTTGTTTTCCTATGAATTCTTCCTTCTGAAGCTCTCCTTCAGCACAATGCCAACGTGCTTTCTATCCTACCAAAAAAGTGCAGCTGTTTGCCTTTTCTGTGATTCTATTCTATGATTTTATATATCTCCATCTTTGTTTTTATAGAAATGTCTGTGCCGAATTTGCCTGCAACCATGCAGAAGGCCACCTAAGCAGTTCCGCATCCCCATTAAGCACTCTGCAATTGCTTCACAACATACACACACACACGTTGTAGTCACTGCGTGTGGGTATACAAATTCATGTCTGCAGTGGGAGAGAGATGTGAGGCTTTGGGTGTTTGGCTGCTTTATCAATAATGAAGGAGAACATCTGTCCGCTGGCAAATGTTGGAGAAGTGAAACTGATATCATAGCTTTGCCGACCTTTGTAAGCACACCAGAGCCTCAGGGACTGCGCTCGAAATTACTCTCTTGGGGTAAAGAAATACTTTCTCCTTTTCCTAAAATTTTTGTCATTTTATATCACGTCTAGCCAAGACTGAAGTTTTGCTTGGTGTTGATTGACTTAATGTGGAGGAAGATACAGTTCTTCCTCTGGGAAGCTGTTGCAAAAGATCTCTTACCATGCCTTTTCTCACCTGGGGAACTTTGCTAGGAAGGTGCAAATAGCCTTTTCCATGCTAAACTATGAGCTAGGGAAAAACTGTTTAGAACAGCCAAGGGAATGTCAACAAACTGATTTTTCTGCTGAAAATCAGAGAGAAAACTGAAAAGACTGAGAAATATTTGTCACGGTTGAAAAAGGGAGGAACTGTTATAAAATTACGCACCTACTTTGGTCTTCGTATGGAAAGGGTTGTTTTGTTTTTACCATTCGTTTTCTTCTCTACTTTCAGAAAGACAACCATTGTCAGAGGAAACAACAGTAGCTGCCCATTTATAGAAGGGTTGCCCTTTTGCTTTGAAGGAAGTGACCATGCTGAAGCATCTTAAGACATCTTCCATTCTGAGCCTCAGAAAAGACCATCTAACATGATCCTGGGTTTAAGTAACAAAGATGAATTTGAGGTGATTGTTTGCTTGGCTTTGCTGCCCTGGAGTTAGCTGCAGAGTTGACCACTGGAAAGGCACAGCGCAGGAAAACGCTCCTGTGCTGCAATACAGCATTTCACACCTGCATAACCGTCCAAGAGATATCTCAGCTGAATGAAGATCGCAAGAATCCTGAGATGATTTGACCTGTAATGGAGGGACATTTCTGGGAAACTGCTGGAGGACTTCAGCACAGTGCACCTGGTGTCTCTGACCTCACCTATCCGTGTGAAAGTCCGAAATGAACCACACTTGGACATACAACCTGAGCTTTGGTGCACCTACAGATCCTGCTGAGCCAAGGCCTGGACTGTCACGAAATGGGCACACAATAGTGGCTGTTTTTCTTGGATTTATTTTGTTTTTCGGTTTCTTGAACAACTTGATTGTCCTCATCCTCTTCTGCAAGTTTAAAACCCTCCGTAACCCAGTCAATATGCTCCTGCTGAACATCAGTATCAGTGACATGTTAGTGTGCATCTCAGGCACTACCCTCAGTTTTGCATCTAACATCCATGGCAAATGGATTGGAGGGGAGCATGGTTGTAGGTGGTATGGCTTTGTCAATTCCTGCTTTGGTAAGAGTTCAATGACAATTCTCTTATCCTATTCTTTTTAACACTGGTACGTGAAGCAACTTGATGAGCTAGTTGATTGCTGCTCAGTGGTAAATAGGAAGATGCTTTGATTGCCTTGTTATGGTGAAACACAAGTGAAATGCATGGTTTAAAACTCTTTATGAAAGAGTAGCACAGATCTGATAAATATTTCCTGACATAGCCTGTTTTTTTGAAAGTAGTTGTTTTTAAGAGCTAAAAATCACTGAAAGGAGTTTGACTAAGTATATTAACATATATAATACTTCCCTCTTTTTCAGGAAAATCTGTGCCAGCACTGACCTACAGGCCCCACAGTGCTGCTTCTGTCATGAACAAAGCCTCCTGAAAGTATTCCATTTACCATTTGTAATTATCTATCAATCTATAATATGAATTCCCTCATGTCCCAGATAATGACAGTTTTCATCATTATATGCTTTCTGTTCTCCCCTAAAGCAAAATCTTTATTTTAAAATTACATGCTTGCAGATTCAATAACAAATTAAGTCATAGGAATAGATTTGTCAGAAACAGTCAGAAGAGTGCATCAAAGCCACGGTAAAATAGTGTTCAGCATTCTTCTCCTGTTCAGACAAAACTTTTCCTGCAACCAGCTTTTGCACTACTATATTTAAGTGTTATAACTAAAAACTATTTTAATTATTAAAAAAAGATAAAGGAAAAAGCACAGTCAGAGGACTTCATCCCTCCAAGGTGCGCCGTCACTTTAGGAATTGCATCACTAAGGAATGACCCTTTCTGCATTTATTCCTACATTCAAAAAAAGGTCCACTAAAGCATAAACTGGCCTGCGGGTGCACATCTAAATGTGTGACCCTTATCTTGCCCACAATAGGCGATCTGACACAGCTCCCTCTTACTGTAGGTCCTTGCTTTGCTGCCTCCAGGCCACCAGGACAGGATCAAGCGCATGCCTGGCTCTTCTTCCACCCTGGAGTTGCGGTGCATCTGGGGCAGGAACTTTAGCATGGGAAGTGCTCCCACAACCCTTGATGTAGAGTCAGGCTGTGGATCTAAACCCACACTTTCTACTTGTATTATAAGGTCTCGCTGTTTCCAATGATGTGGTCTTTGGTACCTTTCCCTGCCTCAAAGGCGTGCTCCGCTACTGACAACTATCTCAGCCTGGCAGCAGCCAGCCCCTGGGAAACTGCTGCTTTGCCCAAAGTGAGCTCTCAGGAGATAGCAGTGTTGTATAATATAAAAGCACTGGCTTTGGCCATCCAAGAATAGATCCCTTTACCAACAATGCCTTGGCTTGTTTTGGCGGGGTGTTTTGGTTTGGTCTGTGCAGAACAGAACGATGTGTCTTTTTCTTCCATTTTTCCTTTCCATTTTGGTGAATTTTATGAATTCCAGTATTTCAGTAACTAGTCTTCTCAGGGAGGAAAATTTTAGGACTATTTTTTCTCCGTCATTTGATGTAGCCTCTTTTTTATTATTTAGGGGTGGGATGGGAGAATAACATTTGAAGTGAGGGGAAAAAAGTTATGTGTTTGAATGATTAGAAAAAAAGTATATTGAAAGTGACCTTTGAGCCTGCTGGCTTCTGTCAGGATATCTGTGTGTTACTACCCTGGAAACTGTGGAATTAAACCAGGAAGTAGGTAAGTTTCTCTGGGAGTGACTTACTTATGGAATAATTCTTCTAAGTCAGATCTAAATCAGATGGATGGCAGGAGTGAAGGTTTCTGTGCTATTATGATACCTGTGTTCATGTGAGAGTTTCTGGGATAATTCTTCAAATTGATTAGATCATCAAGGAACAAGCCAGCAAATAAAAGCACAAAACCCAGAATGCCAAAGGTGACCTCAGCTCCTCTGAGTGGTGTTGCTGCTGTCAGCAGGGTGTCCTGGGTGGCTGAGGCAGCCTAAATGCAAGTTGTTATTGAACTGCGAGCATGGAAACTTCTCATGACAGTGTTAAAAAAATTCTTTTGCAATTATTTTCTCAAGGTCTTGCAGTGCTCACAGCATTTTTTCTTTCACTAGTGTGTATAAAGGGCATGCTGAAGAAGTTTGCCTACAGATTTATAATTAAAAAATGTTCACTCGAAAATAACATGACTAGAAGAAAATAATCGTAAATAGTAGCACGTTGCCTAACACTTATTTATCTCTATGGACAGATTATATCTGTCGATAAATACCATTATTCAGCCAGTTTTTTGAATTTTTTTTTCCCCAAAGTGTGCTTAAAAAAGAGCTACTGTAGGTGTGCAGTGTGGTGATGGCTTTTCCAGATCTTACAGCACTCGAAAACAAAATGCTTATATATAGAACTATTTAAATTTTTTTGCATTCAGTAAGCAGCTGTTCACTCTGTGCTATAAGCATCAGAGTAAACACGGATCCATTGAGTGGAATGGTTAATTTTTTTTTATGGCAATTGGGAAGTGACGTGAGCTTTTTATTGACACTTGCAGGTACTATAGCTAGAAGAAAAAAAACAAATAGCATCCATTCATTGTAGGATTATTTTTCTTGTCTTCTGTGGACTTCTGAAAAACTGTGTAAAATTTATCAAAGTGATTCAGAAACTCAGGAGGCAGAAAATCAAGTATATTCTGTATCATAAGGTGGTGGCTTAAGACCTTGCTGATTGATGCAGTGTAGTTATTGAAGATAAGGAAGCTTCTTATCAGCAAGAGGATTTTTGACACCTAAGTAGTCCAGGCCTTTGGCCTGATCACTGTGACTACCTTGTGAGTCGCAAAGCTGATTAGATTTATAAACATAAATGCAAATCCACAAAGACTACAGAATACTGTATGAGGCTATGGTATAAAAGGAGCATGTAAGAACACAGAAATGGCATAACTATATAGACTGGGAGGAGAACATTGTGTTGTTTACACTTCCTTGCAATCCCTTAGCTATTTTGAAAAAAACATAAAATATCTTCTATTCGCTAAAAATTAGCTTACCCTCCCTTGTGCCTCATGTCTCACTTTGGCTTGTCAAGGCCAAGAGGAATGGTCCTAATGCTTGGTGTCCAGGACAGAGATGTACAGTAGGAAAGGTAATTGAGAAGAAATGGAGTTCAACATCAAGCTTTGTAAGACACTTCAGTATTCTTATCTTTCCCTTTTTTTTTCTCATGGGATAGATCCTATCCTAGCAGGATAAACACCAGTATAGTGCCAGGATTTTGGATGCTGTTACAGTAAGTTCACTGGCTTCAGTAGAATTGCACTCTCTTGTACCAAATGAAAGTATATACCTTTTTTAATTATTTTATATTAACTGCAGTATTTTCCTAAATCATGAAGAAATTCTAAGTGGACAACTAATCTTCATGAATTAGTGAGTATTTGGTGATGTGTAAAACACACCTAAGCCAACTTCAAACTGTTAAAATATTTTTAAATGCAATTCATTCTTAAAAGGCTTCAGAGAAGGACTGTATTTTAGTGGCTATTTTTCCCCCTCCCAATTCGTTTTGTGATGCTATGAAAGCCTCCTTCTCCCTGTTTAAAACTAAATAGAGACTGAAGGTATTATCCCCCAGGTCTGTGGCCTAGAAGAAATCTGAGCCAGTGAAAGTAGGAAGCTGAGACTTGTTTCAAATGTAAATGGATGATGAGAGATCACTCTTTTTTTTTTCTCTGAAGTGTTTTACTTTTTTTTTAAAATCACGTAACTGCTGCCCTGGGAGATGATCTGGAAAGCAGATCTGACTCTCCTCCCAGCAAAATCGACAGTGTAACATACATTGATGTCGCTTACTATGGAACTGAACTGTAAGTTCTTTACTAGGCAATCCATTGCCTACCCCAGGCACTTAAAAACCATGAGCCAAGAACCAGCACCAGGGGGTTGCCGTGGGTACAATGGAAAAAAATATGGACAAAGTGTAGGTGTTTGGTTTATTTTACTTGCTGCTTTCCACACATCTGCTTTGTGATTTCAAACCACTTACTGAAAGCAGAAGGTTTAGAAGCTGATGGGAAGTGCAGCTTCTGATCAATAACCACGTAATGGGGATTTTAAAGGGAACATTAAATATCGTGAAACCTGCCATGGAAGCATAAGAGCTGTTGGGTCTTAATCTGGGGGAACATTAGGGATGGAGCTAGAGGAGGAACAGCATGGTCTGTTCCCATCATAGATGATTTTACCCTGGTGCTTGTGCATGTTTGCAGCTCCGTCAACTAGGTCACTGCAGTGGAAACTGCACATCTCGCTGAGTTGGAGAAATGGATGGATTTGCTAAATTTGCTCCCATTACCCACCACTTAGGCACGGTTTGACAAGCTCATGGTTATACATTTAAGCAAACATAGAAAGGGACACAGGGACAGGACACATTTTCCCAGCTGAACTCTGAGTAAACTTTGCAAGCAAGCTGAAATAAGAACTGTTAAATATATAATGAAATGATTAAGCATTAGATTTTAATTTAAGAAAAATACATTATTTAGTAATGCACTCCCATAGAGACCATATATACACAAAGTGATATGCAGTCCTAAGATGAAGATTGTCATGCAGCTTTGACCATCTCGCACGTAATTTCTCCAGTGCCCTATCAAACTCTTTAAGTCTCTGGACAAATGAAAACTTTCAGAAATATTTTCTCTTTTCCCAAGCTAATTGCACTAATGTAGACTTCCCAAAGATGTGGCACAGGCAAAATTCAGGCTCGAATGACTTCTGGAGTTCATTTTCAGAATCTCTACTTTATGCTATGCCATATCAGGATTAAATATTAAATAGATTAATTCACATGGGAAAGATGAAGATTTTTCTGGCTCAGGAAGTCCAACACTAGATTCTGATGCTGGAAAAGTTTCAGGGCACATCACTAGCAAGGATATTTTTGTGACTGTTGAACTCTTCGTTCATGTTTCCAAGTGTCTCCTGGTTGTTTTTTCTTCTTTCATGGTAATTAAAATACCTGGCAGTTTGCCTGAGAAGTTGATTCCAATATTTCATTTTTAGAAATGAGTGAAGATTAGTGCTGTGTAAATGAACATCGCTATGCATGAGGACACAGAGATGGCTATGCCACGTGAAAGCTGCGTGATTCAAGACTTTGTCTTCCTGCAGTGTCCCGTTTTTGTCCTGGATGCAGGATAGGGCTATCTTAAACCTGTTTTAATTGAAGTAAGGCATGTATATGTGTCTTTATGTCCGTTGATAAACCAAGGTCCTATCTAAATGAGAACTTTAAAACTAATCTTTTTATAAACCCTATAGTACTCAACTGTGTGGGTAGATAATCTTTTCAGTCATGTTAAAGCAATTGTTGATTTATTCCCTTATAAACTGCCAGAGAACACACTGAATGAGAAATGGAGCTGCTCACAATTTTGTATACAGTTCAGCTGCCTTGTGACCTTAAAAAAATTATTTTCTTCTTAATGTTTTACCTTGATTTTATGTGCTGGGGTTTAGACTCACTGCACTAAACTAAGGTACTTAGTACAGACTTCTAACACTGGAAATGCTGTGCTTACGAGATGCAGTTAAGACCCCAAGTGAAATGAATGGCTCTTCTGTGGGAAGATACATTTATTTCAAGGAGTAAACACATAATCTCCCTTGGCTTGATCCTGCAAGAGCTCAAGTCTGAAGTTTTCTGAGCCTTGATACAGCAACTACACACCTCCCAGTGCAACACCACTGTTAGCAGCTCCTCACCTGCTCACTGGACATGGATAGCTTCTTTTCCAGTGCCTTGGGATGAGATTAGAAGTGGTATTTCTATAAATAAAGCTGATAGCAAGCACAACTAATCAGTAGTGTTTAAGAAAAATTAGATCTGCATCAGACCCCCAAAATATTCTCTGTTTGAAGTGCACGGATTCTTTTACGTCTGCAGTCAACATGACTGGTGCAAGCTTTCCTAGGTAGTTGTTCAGTATCAGAAACACTCTGCAAAGGCAGAGGGAAGGGGGGAGGAGTCTGACTAATGGGAATAGGTCAAAGGTGCTTACAGTTCCTTTATCTAAAAAAGGAGAAATATTGTCATTGCCTAGAGGGCTTTACTTCTTCTAGTACAGTGTTAAAACTGATGGTTTGTCATGAATTTTTCCGCTTAATTTCAAGCACCTAAGCACCTGGTATGTGTTAGATTGTATAGTAAATGGCAACACAAAAATACTTATTCAGGAGATATGTAATCTGAATTCTTCTTTGGCATCCCCTCTCTAGGGAAACTGAAGTTAGTCTGATGTTCTTTTTATTTAAATAATTAATTAGTTAGATAGTGGTGTATTATTAAATACACTTCTGAGGGCAGTATTTACATGGAAAAATGAAATGCTGAACCCTTTTGAGACAGAAGGGAATCATCTGACTAGAACCAGACATTTTCCAGTCCCCCAGGCTCTTTTCTAATCAATAGCAAAACAAATTTGTACTGCCAGCATGCAAATTGTCTGACGTATTTGAGCTATTCTCTTGAGGGTGATATGAGCTATGCCCTACAAGTGCCCCTTTATCTCCACTGGCTACAAAAGGAGCCAAAGCTCAGGGGTAGATATTTGCTCTGTATTTTTCTAGAGTCATGAGATGTCTCTCACAAATAGGGTTCTTATTGCTCCTTTTCTTATTCTGTCATTTTCTTACTTTTGCTTATAATTCCCTTCCCACTTCAGTATCCTCTTCCTGGATGTTGGGTTTATCATAGAATTGTAAAATAGTTTGGGTTGGAAGGCACCTCTAAAGGTCATCTAGTCCAATCACCCTGCAATGAGCAGGGACTTCTTCAACTAGATCCAGTTGCTCAGAGCCCCATCCAAGCTGACCTTGAATGTTTCCAGGGCATCTGCCACTTCTCTGGGCAACACCTCAGCCAGTGTTTCACCACCCTCATTGTAAAAAATGTTTTCCTTATACTTAGTCTGAATCTACCCTCTTTTAATTTAAAACCATCACCCCTTGTCCTATTGCAACAGGGCCTGCTAAAAGTTTTGTCCCCATCTTTCTTATAAGCCCCCTTTAAGTACCGAAAGGCCTTGGAGCCTTTTCTTCTCCAGCCTCCAACTCTCTCAGCCTGCCCTAGGAGGAGACGACAGTGTTCTCTGCTGGATCAAGCACTGGCTGACTGGAAGGTCCCAAAGAGTGGTGCTCAATGGATTCAAATCCAGCTGGCGGCCGGTCACTAGTGGTGTGCCTCAAGGC